>CM048928.1:2824083-2832432 GCA_026686955.1 Epinephelus cyanopodus
TGACACTTTGACTACTCCTAAATTTGATCAGAATATTTACTTGGTTCAAATCTGTGATTAATACCCACACAAGGTCTCTGTAGCCCAACAAATGGCTTCAGTTATCCTTCATATAGAGAAGAGAGCCTATTAGGAATCTATGAGGTATTTTCAACAGCACACACTGTATAGTATGCCCTGATTGTAATTTACACTGTGATATTAATTTAATTTGAACTGTTTTGTGCTATAGCAGAAAAGGGTGTGACACAAACTGGGTATGTTTTCTTTACTTGTTACATCATCTGCCTAAATTAAATGACACAGAGCTGTGATGTGTATTTGCGTTGTGCGACCTGATGTATTATGCATGAGCATATGCATCTGTTCGAGTGAATCTTTTATTTTTGTGTGTTTATGAGAGGCTAAATTGATGTTCTCTCTCCCTTTAGTTTCTTCTTCTCTCACCTCATCCCTCCTTTAACTCTTTCTCTAATCCAGTCACAGTGTAGACATTTACAGGATGTCAGAGAGAGCACTTACAGGGACATCCATGAGATTGTCCTCAGCAGTCTGTCCAGCTTCAGTCTTTAACTCTCAGCCCCTCTGTCTCTAGTCCCACCCTCAATCACAGTTTTAGCATCAAAGCCGATTCCAGCTGCAAATTCCCCGTCCCATTTTAAATCCCACCTTTATATGCAATCCTTCCCTGAGCTGGGATAACTTAACCCTAACCCTACCCCTAATCCGTTCAAGTTATTCCCAAAAACTAAAGTTACCCCAGGAGGTAACTTTGGGCCATAAGCACCTAGACGCTTCAAATTTGCAGCACTTGTGACAATTAAAAAGACACGCAAGCACACCAAATGTTACATGTTAAGCCCCCATGACATTCCCACCAGGAATTCTACCATTCTACCAAGAGTAGAACAGGAGCCAGAGACTTCAGCTATCAGGCTCCTCTCCTGTGGAATCATTTTCCTGTTGCTCTTGTCTCCACATTTAAGACTAGACTTAAGACTTTCCTCTTTCATAAAGCTTATAGCTAGGGCTGGCTCAGGCTTGCCTTGTACCAGCCCTTAGTTGGGCTGATTTAGGCCTAGTCTGACCCCCTATAATACACTGGACACCTTCTCTCCATCTCTCTCTCTCTCTCTCTCTCTCTCTCTCTCTCTCTCTCTGTCTCTCTCTGTCCTGCCAGATGCCTCCTGCTGCTGCTATTATCATTAGTCATACTTCTACTGTTATTATACACGTATGATTATTGTCACACATGTATACTATCAGATATTAATATATTATTATTAATTATAATATTATTACTTTCATTAATGTTGTTGTAAGCTACTGTCTTTAACGTCTGTCCTGCATCTCTCTCTGTCTCTGTCTCTCTCTCTTTCTGTCTCATTGTGTCATACGGATTACTGTTAATTTATTATGCTGATCTGTTCTGTACGACATCTATTGCACGTCTGTCTGTCCTGGAAGAGGGATCCCTCCTCAGTTGCTCTTTCTGAGTTTTCTACCGTTTTTTTTTTCCCCCATTAAAGGGTTTTTTTGGGGGAGTTTTTCCTTATCCGCTGTGAAGGTCCAAAGGACAGAGGGATGTCGTATGCTGTAAAGCCCTGTGAGGCAAATTGTGATTTGTGATATTGGGCTTTATAAATAAAACTGAATTGAATTGAAATTGAATTAAAAACACCTTGACCAATAGCATTTTTCCCACTTCCCGACATTGTAGACAGTTGCAGGTAGCACCAGTCAATGTGGAACACCTGATAATATCCACACAGCAACCCCTTCCAGCTCACTACGACCTTCCTATCAAAACTTATTCCCCCCAAAAACATGCAAGTTACGGGGTAACTAGGTAGCTATCATCCCTGTAACCCTAACCGTGACCCAGGCCCTATTACCTCCATGAAATTTGCCTGAATTTTTGTCAACCTGCCTACTTGTTTTTCTTTAGTACACGATTGCAATAAAACATACTTTGGTTACTTTCTTTTTTGTATATCTTTCCAATCCTGAATAAATTTAAAAAAACATTTGTTGAATTATGGACCTATATATGAAATAATACTGACAGTACATTATAACTCCCCCAATGGGGGGGTTATCTTTTTCCCTAACCCAAACCCAGTTTCAGCCACAGTGCAGTTTCAGTTATCATGCCCATTTTAACCAGTCCTAAATTTAGCCCAATCCCAGTGCCAGCCTTAGCCCTAATCCCAACCTATTCTACCAGCACTGTGTATTTATGCTATTTTACAAACACCAGCAGTGTCATGAGGTGCTGAGCATGAATTTTGCATTGAGTGCTGTCTGTTTGGTGTTTCTTTTACTGCAGTTGAAAAATGGTCAACTTTGGTTAGAACAGTCCGCTCGTCACTGTTACTTTTTTCCCAGTCATTCAGTTACATGTACAAATGCTGAACAACAACAATGCAGAAGAAATATATTAATATTCTGTATATACAAGAGTATACGTTTCCTCTAATGAACCCACATAGACTGGCAGGTCTGTCCTCTCTCTCTCTTTGTGCCTTAGCCTTCCCTTCATCCAAAGCAAGTATATTATCTTGCACCAACATTTTTTATTTCCATATGATATTCCATATCATACCAACCAGACGCAGCCAAAACGTCTCAGCTGAAAAACACAGTGCCTCTAAAGCCCTGTCAAAACACTCTCAGTTGGGTGTATCTTGAGGGCGCCTGGCCTTTTCAGCTGGTAAAAAAAAAACGCTTTGTTGGACATGGGGCCAATGTCCCGATACCAGTCTGAGTCTAGTTCCACTGATAGCTCCATTTTAGGGTCCCAGCCATTGCTGTAGTCTGTTTTAGTCCTTAACCCATTCTTAGTTGAGATCCAAACCTCCCAATCTCAGTCTACCTGTAAATTAAATCCCACTTTACGACAATTTGTGGTTCAAGCAAGTCTCAGTACTGGTTTTAAATTCAGGTTTAGTCCCCTGAGATCTAGTCTTTGATCCAAGCTTGAGCTGTTGTAGTACCCATTTTATCTTTAGCTCTAATCTCAGCGCCAGTCTAAACCCTGGTATCAGTTACACATCAAGTCTCTTTCCTCACGTTAAATGTAATCTCAGTCACGGTTTAAACACCAGCCCTAACTTCACATCCTAATCCCATATACAGTTTAGATTTGGTTGCCTCAGCCTCAGTCCCAGTAACAGCTCCAGCTCAGGTCACAGCTGCTTTGTATTTGTCCTTGAATTATTCTCTAAGCCTTAATGTTTTAGTTCTCCTGCCAGGGTCATAATTAACATTTCAACTAGTGGTTAAAAAGGCCTGCACCCGCTGCTCCCTCCTTGCAGAATGAAAAACACTAATACTCAACTACTTCAATGAATTCAGGAGATGGGGGATGGTATTTAAACATTTGATTAACGCTTTCGCTCCCAGATTTTCCATTCAAAGTTTTAATGAGGGGATGCATGTGCACATGCAGATGTGTGTGTGTGTGTTTTGAGGGCTTTCATGGTAGATCCATATGCTTGTGTTAACCTTTCATCTTCACTTCCATAGCCATTCTGGCAGACACTCTGATGTAAAAGAAAAACAGATTCCAATGTAATGTAAAACAATGCAGTGGACTAAAGCTCCAAACAAGGCTACACTATAAAAAGTTCTAAATAAATCCAGAGCAGCAGTGTGCTTTTATAACACATTTCAGTCTCATACTACTGACAGGGATGTGTGTGCCATAAAACAGTGAGTTTGTCATCACACTAATTGGCAATTGTGGATATTATATTTTGACAATGCATGGATGGTGGTGAGGCAAACATTCCAAGTCTGAGCTGTCTGCTGTCTCTGCTGGAAAAGGAAAGTATTGTGTAACTTCTTACCATGTTGCTGTAATGTACGAGAATGTATTTATACCATCCGAGAAAAAATAAACTGATCAGTATCAGATAATAACGTGAAACGTTTCTTTTTATAACATTTTTTTTTTTATTATAACAAGACATTTTCATTTCGTACACTAATGATAAAGAACCATCAATTCTTCTGGGTCAGCCACTGATACCACAATCACACTTCCCTTAAACAGTGAAACAGTAGTGAGGCCCTGGTCAAGCTAACTGAGGGGGAGACAAAGAAAAGAATGCCCTCAAACAGCTGACACACCCAAATTGGGAAATAATTGAAAATGCAAATGAAGGGGTAAATGAAAATATGTATCATACAGTGTATTAATTAAACTGGACATTATGTTTGGTAATCACTGGAATTGGTGGAAACCTCTAAATGCATGTTAATGACAATGTTATCTGGTCATTTGTGTCTTTCCTTTGCGTTTTTTAAAGAGTAGGGGAAACTATTGTCTCCAGGAGTCTTCATCTTCCCTCACCTCATCTTTTCTCTGACTCTGAGTTTTTCTCCGGTTGATGAGAAGTCACCAGCGCCAGAGCCCTGCACCACTCATCCTTTCCCGGCTGGCTTACCTGGAAGGTGGCATGTAAGGTTAATTGGGAAATGGAGTTGATAAAGTAATTAATGCGTTTGTCAGCAGTGTCTTTCTCCTCGCCTGCAGCCATCCTGCAGCGATCAGGCCTTTCTTCTCGCCTGCCTGGCTGCCCTGGTGCTGCCGGGGAGATGCTGCACTGATACAGCTCCCTCACATCCGTAGCAAGTCTTTTGTTTTTGGGGGGAAAGTGACAGCAATGTCAGTCCACCCCTGATTAACCAGGGACAATAGAAGGCTGGACCCATTCTGTGTGTCCATGTGTGTATTTACGTGACTTTTTTGCTGTCGCATCCACAACCATCCAAATGCAATGTCAGAGGAGTTTAAGGTAGCGCATTTTTAGGTCAAAACTTTACATTGCAACCACTGTAGCCTGCTGTGAATGTAGAGAGCAAAAATACAACAACAGGAGATTTACTGTTTTATGGTGGACCCCACTAGCTTTATTTTTCAGGAGACAGTAAGGTGTTGTCTGCATTTCCCCAACCACTGAAGGGCTGAATGCCATAGTCAGAATGACTGAATGGCAAATTCTCATCAAGACCTGGAAGCTGCCTCTAGTGCCATCTTTACAGGTGTGCTACACAGAGTTACATTAAAGAATGTTGAATTGGACATTGAATTAGGCAGGAAAACAAAACAAAACAAAAAAAAACAAAACACTTCAAGTGCAACTTAAATATGAAGTAGATGCACTTTGATTATTTTAATGTGAAATTTAGACATTTGAAGTTTTTTTAATATTGTGTTGTGTCTTTTCTCCTTTTATCCATCTTTTCCTTTCTGTCTGATTTATAAATCTTTGATATATTTCTAAGTAAGTGTGAATTATAAAAAAGAATGAAATGGACAAATGTACTGTCATTAAATCCACCACTACAAGACAAAATATACACAACTACTACTACAACTGATCGTAATAATCATTACGTTGATAACAGCAACAATAATAAAAATACTAATAATGCTATTAAACTGAAAATGATGCAGTATTCTGTGGAAATCAGTTTGGACCAGGTGATTTATATTTTATATTTAGAATATTAAATTCAAATAACATACTTTATTGATTCCTCACAAGTAAAAATAAATCAAACAACAGATGTATAGTCTAGATAAGAAAAAGATACTCAAAAACATTTATAATTATTTATGAATTTGTACTTCACTCACTTTCTTTTCACAACAGCAAGGTTTATTGCAAGTCATTTTTATTTTATTCCTGCAGTCAAACTGTACTGGTGATGACTGTGAGATGTGGTTGAAATTTACAAATAAGCCTAGTAGTCTTTAGTCTTTATTTGTTTATTTATTATGTATTTATTATTCTCAAACTACTACATTACTGCAACACTCAAGAATACTAGTACCCACACTTTGGGCCTATACTACGTGTGCTATATGAGGAGACATGGCTGATAAAAACAATGGCACCATACTGTATATGTAATAAATAAATAATCATTACAAAGAGTATCGTTGAAACAAATAATTGCATATAAATAGGCAAAATCATCAAGTCACAATAAAGAAGTACAAATTGCAATTAAGAAATTTAAAGTCTATCAGTGCAAAGACAATTGTACAACTGAATATCATGATTGATATGTAATCCAGCCATTGTTTGTGTTTAGATTATTATTCTATTATTATTTATTTATATTAAATTAGATTTTTCATTCAATGCATTTTATTCAAAAATTACGTATCTACAAAATAAATTAAGAGCATTTTGCCTCCTGGTCTAGTATATCAGTGTGACTGTTACACTCTTTTTTGAATGGCTCACATAAACTCCACTATAACTCCACTAAACTCCACTATATTCGCTGTTCTTTTGCAACATGAAATCTGTTCTTTTTTTTTCACAGCAGCAGTGAGATGAGGACCTCCCATGTTCACGAGCTGCAACAGATAGAAACAGAACAGAGCTTTAGTCTGTTGCGGGATTCCTAATTCACCAAGTCCCAAGTGGTGCAGATTAATTATAAATGAGTGATATGGAGTAAAGCCCCATGGCCTCAGGGAGATGCTCCCTTCCTCTGCCATGAAATATATATGCGGCTTAACTCCTTTATTAATAACATATTTATAAACGGATTATTGATTCTTAGAATGGACACAGCTTTATCTCTGTGGAGGAAATTCCACTTTGCTGGAGAAAAAGGGAAGAGAGAGTCAATTTAGAGCTTTTGTCAAGAATTTTTAATTGGTGTGTGTGTGTGTGTGTGTGTGTGTGTGTGTGTGTGTGTGTGTGTATGCGCGCGCATGTAACTCACAGGTTTGATAATCCTGAAGATTTCATGCTTTTGCAGCTGACTGTGACCCTGCCAGCTTTCCTCACAGTTTATTTTTAGTTAATTTTGGAAGAAATATGGTGGCATCTTAAATCTTAATATGAGGGAGAAGAAAAAGAAGAGGAGAAAGAAAGTGTTCCTGTGTGGAAAATGAAGACTAAATATTTGCATACAAGGAATCAGGAGGTGAGGGAGGAGGCTCCTCGCTTTTTATTAAACACAGAGGAGTCACTCATTTTCTGTGCTGCTTTCTATTGTCTGCTAACTCCCTGTAAAGCAAATATGAGGCTCACCATACAACTCAGATGTCTCAAGGTAAGAGGAGAAGGACAGGAGGGAGAAAGCAGGGAAAAGAGAGGATGAAAAGAAAGGATGGAAAGGATTCAGAGTGTAAAGGAGGAAGGAATAATTTATAGAGGGTGCCTTTGATTTCAGTTTTCTGAAGTATTAACCCAAAAATATGCAGTGTTTTAGGGGAAATATTTTCAGGTGGTCTTAAAAAACAGAGTAATTCTTTAATATTTGTCATAGTAATGATACTGTAAGGTTAACCTCTCTCAAAATGTTTAATCCTTGTTAAAATAACATAACTAAAACGATGTCGTAATAATTTAGTTTGCAGCATTTAGAGGGCAGTAGACGTATTCAAGAAGAGAAACAGGGCATTTACCATTGCAGTGTAACACAGCCAAGTAGGTCTTGCCACATCCCAGCAATGGGAAGTACTGCCATTGCTACATGACCACATAGTAACTACATGTGATAGTATGATAGTGCCACCTCCTATAGTCAGGCCAATCATACAGAGAAGGTCAAAGTTTGCTACTTGCTGAAAAGAAACCAGAGGTACACCTGACAGAACAGTGGCTAAATAGTAATTGTAACCTGTGCAAACCAATAAATAGGTCACCAGTGTAAAGTGCTCCCAATACAATCTGTTAAAGGCCTTACAGTGTAAACCAAGCTACATGCAAAACCCAAGTGTTTTCAGAGATTTCTTTTTTGAGATGTTTCTAAAATGCTGAGAAATATTGCTTGAAAGAAGTTCTAAAATGTCTTTAGCAATATTTATTTTAATTTTCCATGGCATATATGATGTTTCATTGTGTTGTTCTGCTGATTTGTAGATAATGCACTGTAGCTCGGCTCAGTTTTGGAAGTGCATGATATGGGACCCTTACACAAGGTGCTAATTATAAAAAATATATATGATATATTGAAATAATATACAGATGCATCTTCTGAAGAATTATGATACAACATACTGTTATACTATAATTACAAAAAAAATACAAAATTATGAAATTGTACTTTTTAATTGCACAGATGGGGATGACTAAAGTTATTTGAATTGAATTGAACTGACATAATACTTTTATTTGGTTTGTTTTTATTGTAATACCTAAATGCTTGATGATTCCACGTGATTATAAATTGCACCAATGACAGAAATCAAGAAAAACAAGAAGAGAAAAAAAATGTTTAGAGGGAATTAATGACAGGAGTCAAAAGGAGACAGTACAGAGATCAAAAGGGAACAAAAAGAAAACAGGAGGAGAAAATAAGAGAAGCCACGAT
>CM048928.1:2832932-3047932 GCA_026686955.1 Epinephelus cyanopodus
TCAGTATTTCTGTGACAGACCAAGCAAGGCTTAACTGAGTGAAATGATGACAATGGGATAATGTGTGTGTGTGTGTGTGTGTGTGTGTGTGTGTGTGTGTGTGTGGCTGCAGTCTTAATGTTGGCCTCCAGAGACTGAAGCTAAAGTTGGGTAAGAGAAGACAAGCTGTTCCACATTGCTGTGGTAACACCTGCTATTACAGAGGCCGTCTGTCAGTCAACCTGGCCCAACACTCACTCACACACACACACACACACACAAATATACGCACATACATTTGTTGTACTTTGTGACAAAAATACCTGATTAGCATGCCATGGGGAATAAGAGGACGATGGCTGGAAGAGGACACTCAAACAAACACTGGAGGAGAGGGAAGAAGGGAGTTAAAATGTTGAATAATCATACACATGAAGTCAGTAAATGTTCACTTGATTAGTTGAACCAATTCTAAAGTGGTGATTTCGTCATTCCTTGTAAGCCACTTTGCTAAATTTCAAATACACTTTAACATGATTGCAGAATGTACATTGTTGCATTATATTTTCATTAGCAGAATTGCACCACTTTTCCTGCAGCGTCTGCAATGTCGAATTTCCCCTCTAAACACTGCAGTATCCACTGGAAATCAGCTGATACTCAACAGATCAGAATGCTGCAAATGACTGAGGTCACAAATGTGGCAGCACCAGTCAGGTTCAACTGAGTCTGGTCTAAAGGCCGGGTGTGGGCTGGGTTCGGGTCAGTTTTAGGCCCCTGCATAACTATAAGCTACAGCAGGATGAAAACTACACTGTACTGTATGTTTCTTTGTTAATTCTGTTGGTGAGGAGAGACTGCCCAAATCATGTAAACCGAGAATTTATAGATAATGTCAGTGAATGCAGAAAGCTAGATGCTATAACCAAGCCATTTACTCATTTTCTGAAGAAAGAGTAAATCAAAGGCACAAAAGTCTGTGTTGTGAACCCTAAGGACAACACAAAGACAACCTAACCAACCAGTTTGCTGAGAAGTAATGTCAGCACACTTGCAGTTTCATACATTGAATGACAAACATTATTCAGAATGTGACATTGTGTCCCTGCAACTGCTCCCACTGGACAGTGAAAATGTAATAATAAATAAGTTATGCTTGTATTTCTACTTGATCTTTCTTCCCACTCACATTTACAATATCAACCTACATATCATTTTCACTAGTGAACAGGAAGAGGATGGTAAGCTTCTGTTTCTAGACACCTGTGCTCATGAGAGGGCTGACCGCAGTGTACAGGAAATCCACTTACACAGACCAGTATCTTGATTTTAACTCTTAACCAGCTATAACAACATAACAGATCAGTGGTGAGGAACCTGATGTACAGAGCTCAACAGCTGTCTGTGAAGAGGACAGTGTGAGGAAAGTGCATCAGTTCCAGGGGTGCTCAGGGCCAGGAAGGAACAACTAGACCTGTTTAAAGAGTATTTAACTGCTAAATTGATGGTCTTGTCACAATACTGGGCTGTCTATGCAGTAGACAGATGTAAATAATTTTGAAATTGGTGCTACATGACCACAGAAAACCTAAGGGCTTTGACAGTTGCTTTTGCTCAAGAGGTAAAAACAAACACACACAAAAACCTTCAACTCCTGGAATGCACTGTGCCACACCAGACCAATAAACGCTTCTGCTAGTGGGTGACATAATGCAAGCTTGGCCACTTCAACGAGGCCCCAAGAGCCGCTGCTCAGCCTTGCTTTCAGTTTTTCTCAGTGGCCACTTGTGGTATTGCAGTAAAAGAATCCCCTGCAACCCAAAATGCATTTTCCCCCTGGACCACCATTATAAAAGAGACGTCTGTAAAACTATTGAAGGGACACCTTGAACTGCATACAAATGTGCATGTAGGGCTCATGTGGATAATGATTGGGTCGAAAAATAGGCCCCACATGAGATTGTCCATGGATTCCATATTAGCTCCATGTCAGTTGCCCACATGGGTGGGTTTACCTGAGTGGGCCCCAGATAACATTTCCATTTTGGGCCCATGCCTACTTGGTACCCAGGTAGCCCTAGGATATGGGCCCCACTTGTGTAAACCCACCCATGTAGGCAATTGGCATGGGGCCAGTATGGAACTCATTGATAAACCCATATAGAGCCCATTTTTCATCCATTCACTATCTACATGGGCCCAACATACAAATGTTGGCTGGGTAATTATGATTCTTTCTATTAACTTAAGATAGATGGAGGTTTTATATTTGTGAAACTTTCCTCAAGCGAAGATAAGTGATTCAAAAATCTGTGACATCGTCACAGTGTAAAGTTCATGAGTTGGGTGGGAACACTACTGAGCATATTCAATGGGACGCGTACTGTGGAAGTAAACCTGAAAGCTAGAAACTTTTTTTGGTGTTTGTGCCAGGCAAGTAACTCAGTTGCAATGAGTAGGTGACATATTGCCGTCCAGTACCTAGTTATTATGATACATCTATGGTTTTGACACGGGAAACAATACGGAGACCAGCTGGTAACAAACAATCTCCAATCACAGTATGCTAAAATATGTTTCTGAAAACATTTCAGTCTAGAAATAGGCAATGCAGTAAAAGAATATTGGTGTATATGTAATCAGCACTGTCTTGTTTTACAGTTTGATCTGAGTTTGAGAAGAAAGGGCGGCTTTCACTCTCAGTATGCTTTTATACAACCTGTAGTTTGAGTAACAGCCCTAGAGCCAGTGAAAATCTGCTGAATGACACAAAAGTTGTCATCTAATGGGTCTTAACTGAGAAATGAATGGGGAGATCTGGGGGCTGGTAAGATGAAGGGAAGTTTACCACAATTTATTTACTTACACAACCCACATTGTTAGAAAGCTGGTTGAAAAGCAGCAGGTATTTCTTTAAGACCATGACAGACTGCACAAATTCAACAGTGGCTAAACCTTGGGGCATTAGAACAAGCTGTAAATGTAACACTGACATATTAACACCATATAAAGTTTGATATGACTAACATGTTAACAAACAACTGCCAACACATCCTACAGACTCAAAGAAACATTAGGGACTGTTATTTATCAGATGGGGAGGGCTGGTACAAAAAGGGGCAGGGATGTCAAACAATTTATGAAGCACTGCAGAGGGACTTATTTCACATATTTTGTATTTATCTTACCACACATTTTATGGCATCTTAGGGCATGATTTATTTGGAAAAATTACACCATTTATCATAGCCAGAAACTGTAATATCAGAAAATTGGATTTTCAAATTTCCAACAGTCTAACAGACAAACTTCCATCAGAAAAAATATAAAAAATAATAACCAAATCTGAGCTTAAAACAGTGATATTTCATCAATCACTTTATTTTATTTTGATTTCAACTTTGTGTTTATTGGTCAGAATTATACAAACACACATTTCCATTATTATTATCATTATTCCATTATTATGTTTTTAATTCTCCTGAATAAGAATCCAAAACTTTTCTATGGAGATCTCCTGTACTTCCCTGTCCCTCTCCTCCTCGTTACATGCCAGCTTCAGCCCCACTTTCATCCACACCTATATTCAAACACACACCTTCTCATTCACATCTTCATCTGCCCCCCTCATTCATAGCCCTTCACTCCTTCATCCACTGGCCACAGTTATTCATGCACTCCGCCAAATGAAGACCTGGAAACGACAACTTGAAAGACTCTGCAAGAAAACCGGCTTATCAGTTCACCTTCTAGCCTACACCGACCAACTACAACAATACAAAGATGCACTCAACGCTACCCGGTCCACCCGCTACTCTTACCTCTCTGGCTCCAACAACCCCAAGGCTCTGTTCTCCACCATAAACTCTCTCCTCAAACCATGTGACAACACCTCCTCATCACTCACCACTGAAAAGGGCCAAGCCTTCTTAACATACTTCCAAAGAAACATAAACACCATCTATGGTAACCTCAACACCTCCAGGATCCCTCCCATCTCCCCACATGCCTCACCACCCATCACCACCATCACCATTCGGCTCCTGTCCCACTTCTCTCCAGTATCCTTAGCACAGTTAACAACCATCATGAACAGAATAAAAACCTCCACCTGCACTCTGGATCCCATACCATCCAAACTCATTAAGGACTGCCTCCCTGTCATCTCCCCACTCATTACTGGTATTATTAATGTCTCCTTTAGCTCTGGTTCTGTCCCTGAAACCCTCAAACTGGCTGCCATCACCCCAATCATCAAAAAACCTGGTTTAAACGTCAAAAAGAATAACCTGTTTGAATCTTTCCAATCCGGTTTCCATTCAAAACATAGCACTGAACCAGCCCTCCTGAAAGTCACCAACGACCTCCTCCTCTCCTTAGACTCCAGACACCTCAACATTCTCATCCTCCTTGACCTCACAGCAGCCTTCGACACTATCAATCCCGACTGGAATCATCTCTCCACATCACCAGCACAGCACTCTCCTGGATTCACTCCTACCACACCAACCGGCGTGTATTGCTTGAACAGTGATATTACTTGACGATACTGGAAATAAGGGGTGTCCCTCATATCATAATAATAAACAATAACCTACAATCACTATCTACCATCATATCTACTTCCTGAGATAAGCTCTCATTGTTTTCCTTTGTGCAACAAATAATTTCATTCAGTACGCTACAAAATCAAATGATGGGATGACTTACTGTACACATGTGATAAGGCATTCCCTTCTTGTGAGTGCACCCTCTTCTTGCTGCAGTCAGATCACTTCATCAATAATTTTTATGTGTAAGAAATACCAGGTGTGGCGGATGAGAGTGTGAAAGTGTGAGACTTGAGAGCCCTGTTGGGGTTCTCATCATGCCCTCTAAAAGGAAACAGGTTTCAGTTTGAGCGTTGTTTTCTGTGTGGTCCTAAATGCTCGAAGCATCTCAGTTTATTAGCGCATTACATTGTTTGTGGACGGTAAAAAGTGCAGGGGACCAAAACTGCCTCCTGGAAAAGTGCAAGGTTCACACGCTCAAAGCGTGAGACTTGAGAGCCGTTTTGGGGTTCTCATCATGCCCTCTAAAGGGAAACAGGCTTCAGTTTGAGTGGCCGTTTTCCGTGTGGTCCTAAATGCTTGATGCACCTCAGTTTATTAGTGCGTAACATTGTTTTTGGACGGTAAAAAGTGCAGGGGACCAAAACTGCCCCCTTAAAAAAGTGCAGGGGACATGTCTCCTGTGTCCTGTGTCTCTTTTCTAAGTTTTAAGGTTTTATATTTAACTCTTGGCTTTCTGCCATTCCATATAAGTCCTATTGCCCCATTCCGCGAATTGCTGAGTTGTCACTTCTATAGGCAATGTTTGAAAGAGGTACAGTAGCCATTGCAGAAAATTCATTTTGACAGATTCAACCCTTGAACTTAGATTAAGAGATGGAATGGCATGCCACCTTCTTATATCTGCTTTAGGTTTAGAATTTAGGTGTCCACAATTGATGTTGTACAGGTCAGCCAGATCCGTTGGTAGGGATACACCCATACATTTTAATGAGTCATTGTCCCATTTTAGTTGATATTTTTCAACAATATCCCTTGTGGGTTTGTAATTGAAAGTGAGGACTTGAGTCTTTGATACATTGAGTGTATAGCCAGACATTGAGCCTAACTCCTAAGCAACACATCAATCTGGGTAGAGATTGGGTGGGATGTTATAAATATATCAAAATGTCATCTGCAAATAACGTCAGCTTTTGTTCCACTCCAAAGGTTGAGATCTCTTTTATATTTTGGTTCTGACAAATCCATTGACTTGGGGGCTCAATGAATATGGCACATCTCTGTCTGCATCCTCTCTGTAAAGGAAGTGGCAGTAAGGTCTCCATTCACTCTTATCCTGGCCGTTGGTTTGTCATATAGTGTATGAATAATTTTTATGAAGTCCTCATGAGAACCAAATTTATATTAAACTTGGTATAAACTTGGTACAGAAACTTCCAGCAATCACTCCATTCAGGCCAGTCACGTTCCATCTGCCCTGAAAATTGCTGTCATTAGACCTCTTCTTAAAAAACCCACCCTTGACCCTGATGTCACCTGTGGTGTCCCTCAAGGCTCAGTGCTGGGTCCTACCCTCTTCACACTCAATAAGCTCCCCCTTGGCCATGTTATCAGCAGGCATGAAATATCATTCCATTGTTATGCTGATGACACACAACTCTACCTCCGGACAGATCCCACCCCCTCTGCACTCCTGCCATCTACCTCACTCACTACCTGCCTGGAGGAGATAAAGGCATGGATTAAGCTAAATTTCTTACAACTTAACAGCTCCAAGACTGAAGCCATCCTTGTTGGCACCCCGCACCAGGTCAGATCATCCACCCTCACCAGCATCTCCTTTTCCAGTGAGAAGAACTGGCTGCCCGTTGAACTCAAATTCAATACAAGGTGTCCCTCCTCACACATCAGTGCACTCATGGACAGACCCGCACCATGGGAGACCGGCCTTCTGCTCAGCCGCTCCCAGACTGTGGAATGCTCTCCCTGACCACCTGAGAGCACCACAGACTGTGAACACTTTTAAACGCAACTTGAAGACCTATCTTTTTACTAAAGCCTTTTAATGTATTTTATCATGTTGTCTGTTTTTAATTCTTTGGATAGCATATCTACACTACTTTCTGTAGCACTTTGAGATTTATTTTTATGTAAAGTGCGTTACAAAAATGTATTATTAATTTATTATCGAAAATCAAATATGACAGTTAACAAGGTTAAGTGAACTTGTTTTTCTAGTTATTTCAGTTCAGAAAAAAAGAATATCTGACAACAGTGAGCTAATTTCTTCTACTATAAATTTTCTTCTGTTTCTGAAAAAACATTTTACAATCATGTTTCATTTTAAAATTTAACATATGTTTTGTATCTTAAGATCTGATAAAAAAAAAACCCTGACAACTCATGTGGGTGAATTTGTCTACTATTGTGAATACAGTTGATAAAAATATAATGAGAGAGGAAGTTAAGAAAAAGGAACATCTGACAGCAATAAACTAATTTCTTCTACTGTAAATTCTTTGCTAACAACAATCATTTAAAGGGACACTGTGTAGTGTTTCAGTTGTTTATTGGCAAAAATCAGTGTCTGCATTCATAAATATGTCATCAGTGGTGTATTATTACCTCCACCAATAATCTGACTTATTCTCGTAAAAGGAGAATTTCGATTTTTTTGTACATTGGGCAGGTCAGTTGTTTGAGGGGTTCCATAACCTTCTGCCATCTCGAAAACACATCCGCCAGCAAGGGATATATTCCACTACCACGGAATAGCCCTGCCTTCGGCATTTTCGTTGAGAGCCAGGCCAGTGCTACGAGACTGAAAAGCCAAAGGAGAGGAGCAAGAGGCGCTTCGCTACTACCCCAACACTACTGCAGCATAACAAAGTCCCACTCTTTGAGCATAATGCAGGATCATGCATATGCAGCATCACGGGAGATGGAATCCTCGTCTCCAAGAAAGCGTAAAAGGGAATCAAAAAGGCAACATGACCGAATTCAAAAAATGAGGGTCAACAACGGGGTAGCCTTTCCCAGGTGGAAAGAGCTGCTGAAGGAGAAAGGTAATGCAATCACATGCCTGCGCTGCTGACAGCGGCGAGGAGAGGGATAAGATGTGTGAGATTGAGCCACGTGATTGGTTTGTTTCGATTTGAACCTGCCCAACAGTCCTACGTTGGAAACACAGCCAGAATAGTGAGGAGTGGGTTTGTCAACTCCTGTCGTGTGTGTCTGTGTAGGAGCCTGAATGCATACTCCATGAAGTATCGGATGACATGGTTTCATCAGCGTTATCATAGGTTTTTGGTACACAGTGGCTACAGTTATTGCAATACGCATTTGAAACAGTGAAGCGCTAGAGTGCTTTATCTGTTTGAATGCACTATGCGATTTCAAAGTTAGATAGGAGAAATTCCTACACACCATGGCTTTAATTTTAAAATTTAACTTATGTTTTATATTTTGTATTTTAAATTCTGGTAAGGGAAAAAGTCACTGTGGCTGTGGCAAAAGTATTTTTATTTTATAATACATCTTTAATTAGCATCATAAACTACTAATAGCTAACAAATTTCCATCAGAAACTGTCTATATTTGACATAAGTGGCCTACAACAGAAAGGCTTTTAATAGGAGTCAAATGTTGTAACCGCTTACACCATTTGATATTTAATTTTAAAATCAAATTTGACAGGCATTACCATGGACACCTGTGTAAGCACATGGCCTTAGTCTCAATATTTCAAACATAATTTTTAAAGTAAATATTCATTTTTATGATTCTTATGAATTATTAATGTTTTTCTGGGGTCATACCATTTGACAAACTTACCAAACCTGACCAAAGCCGAAAACATTTATGAGTAATTTTTAAAAGATTCTAACCTTGTCATGCAGCAGTTAAATGGTGGTCACACGACTTGACAGTCCATGTAGTTTACCTGACTTTCATGATTCCCCAAATTAAATTTCATATTCAGAACAACTGTATTCCATTACCTTTATTTAATATATATATATATATATATTTATTTAAGTAATAATATAAGATCATGCCAAACTAGTTGACATGGTATTTTATTGAGAATTTTAGTGTTTTTAAGGAATTTTAAATATTTGGTGCGAAGTTTTATTTTTTTATTTTTGCCATAATCCTCTAATATATTCTCTCAAAATGGATTAAAAACAGAAATTTTATACTGGATCCACACAAAAGGGAAGTTTAAATTGTAACCCTTTTAAATTTGACTAAACCATATGGACACAAAAAAAAGTAGCATCACATCATTGACCCATATGTTATGTTTTCCTAATATTATCTCCTGTTTGCCTCTGCTTAATGAAACCAGTTTGATCAAGCTGGATAAATTCAGTCATTTTTCAAGCCTCCTTGCCATGATAGATGTGAATAGTCGATAAACTACATTCAGTACACTTATAGGTCTCACATTATCACGTTCTCGTCTGTTTTTGCCTTGCTTGGGAATAAGAGAGATAGTAGCCTCTCTATGATGGGGGCATTTTTTAAATGGAGTACCCATTTGTAAACTCTCAGTAACATAGGTGCTAAACTACCCCTCAACACCTTGTGGTGGTCAGTCTGTGGGTCGTTATCTATCTGTTGTTGAGAATATAATTTCTGATAGAATGACACAAGACACTGCTGAATCTTTTCCTGCTTATATACTGATATACTGAGAACTAGTTTCGCAGACCGGGCGAGGCGGAGGCGCAGCGCACCTGCGCTTCGCCAACTGGGTGTGGCCAGGTGGATTTTGTAAGTTTGGCACACCGTGCGCCCTGGTGCAGCTACTCCTCTATCTCACCTCCGTCCCTCCTACCGGCGCAAGTCGGAAAGAGGGAGCAGAGAAGGCATGGAGTGGGTTTTACACACATCACACCAATCAAATGAGCCCCTCTCCTCGCCCTTAAATGCGTCGCGCAAAAGTGTAATGAGAGTTTACTCAATTCGCCATGGCAGAAAAGAGCAGCAGCGTCAGAAGGCTAAACTCCTCCCAGGAGGAAACTGATGTTTTGGTTTGGGAGGTCCAAGCTCGCAGTGTCCAAATATACAGAACTGCGAGCAGACCTCCACGGGCTGATGATGAAAAGGTAGCCTGGGAGGAGGTCACCACAATTGTAAATCAATGTTGCATTTCTCTAACGCGCGCATGCTCTCTCTTTCTCTCTCGGAGTCTCACTCTGTTCCTTTTCTTTTGACTTTTCTAAGATGACAGGTGCTGAATATATACTCCCTATCTGATGCTGTGGCTGTTTGTGGTTGGCTGAGAGGGATGTGAACTCACTAGTTTGCAGCTGTGCTAATCAAATCAGGTTGGGTTTCCATTAAGCGTGCCAAACGTGCCAAACGGTGCCAATCCCCTTTGATCTGACATCCGATGTGACGGGACAGTCGATATAAAGATACATTTATGTGCTGATTGCAGATAGTTGCATTGAATAGTGGTGTTTGTAGCTATTTATTACATCGTTAATGTGCCTGACATTCTGGAAACTGTCTGGCTGCTCGAAAATAGCTCTGCATTAGGTTCACCACCCTGCGCTGCGCCGGGAAACTAAAGCCCTCTGTCTGCTTGTTTTTTCTTTACTTTATATGCCAATAGCTTGGATGGTTTACCACCAACTCTCCAATATTTCAGTTTGAGAAAAACAAGTTTCTTTTGTATTTCCTGTGTGTATATTTCATCAGCCTCATTTTTGACTATTTTGATTTTTTGCTCAATTTTTAGGTCCATACAGTCTTTATGTTCTCTTTGTAATTGCTTGAGCTTTAACTGTAGTTTATTCAGTCTTTTTGTCTTCATTTTTTAATGCGGGCTGTGCGAGCAATAAGATTTCCTGGGAACACTTTATGTTAAGGTACTGTAATAAGCGTTAATTAATGCTTAATAAGCACAAATTAACAGTTAATGAGCACTTACAAGACAATATAAGATGCTTATTAACATTAATAGGACTATATAAGTATCTATTACAGCATAACTGACAGTATTACTGCTTATAGGAGCATTAAAAGCACTTAACAGAAACTTTGCTAACAGTTTATAAACCTACACTAAATATTAATGAGATTT
Source organism: Epinephelus cyanopodus (assembly GCA_026686955.1). Taxonomy (NCBI): domain Eukaryota; kingdom Metazoa; phylum Chordata; class Actinopteri; order Perciformes; family Serranidae; genus Epinephelus; species Epinephelus cyanopodus. The sequence continues at coordinate 2,843,559 of CM048928.1, forward strand.
CTATTTACATTGATTATAATTTATAAGGGTTAATTATAAAATAATATTTATTACTGGTTTTTAAGACCCTGTAAGATGAAATTAATAAGGTGTTCATTAAAGGAGACATATTATACGCCTTTTTCAAGAATAAAAAATAAGTTTTACACACCAGTAGGACTCTGATCCTGTATTTTCGCCTCCCTCAAAAACCCTCTTTTCAGCTTTCATTCAGAACGGGCTGTTAAGTGCCTGTAGCTTTAAAAATGCAAAGAGTTGTATGTGACGTCGCCCCTCCCTGGTGCGTCACCCACAGGTAATGCATTGACCCGCCTGCCACTTCCTCCATGCGAGTACGGCTTCAGTATCACTTAGCAACCTGGGAAGCGTGAGGAAAAATGGCGACTGGACAACAAGTCAGAGGTTACATGTTTGTTGGTAATGTCACAAACATTTCAGTCCTCAGAGTGGGTGGAGAAACGTCAGACGGGGGCTAGATATGCAAATGCTGATATACTATTACATAATAGTATATCACTATCCTGATTCGACCGTTTAACCACAAGCATTTCATTTCAGCCAACTCCAAAACAATGAGGTGGTGTGTTGAGTAAAAATTATATCCTGTAAGCATAATGTAAATCAAGTAGTCTGAGACAAACAATAGGTTTCTGCACCTCACCATGGCTCTGTGTTCAGCCTCTAAAGAATCAGTATCATGCCGATGTGCATCAACCAATCAAAGGTCAGCTCAGACCACTGCGTTCCTATTGGCTGTTCTATTACATATGCACGTTCCCGTGCCGCCGGCAGAAGGGGAGAGCAAGCAGCGATGGTGAACAGTGCACCAGGTATAGCTATTCCAGCATTGGCTACAACTGCTTACACGGCTAAACCCAAAAAAGGAAAGACAGAACTCGGTTCCCCGGAGCCCCGGTGGGAGGGGATGGGTGAGGTGGGGCTGGCTGCTGCGTGGAGAGGGAGAGCGAGGCTCAGGAGTATGTGCAGGGCTGCGAGGGAGGGATGGGGAGGGCTGCTGTGGGGGAGAGCCGAGGCTCCCAGAGAGGGAGAAATAGAACCAAGTAGCAGGGCTCCAGACTAACTTTTTCTACTAGGAGCACCAGTGCTCCTTACTGGAAATCTTAGGAGCACCAGCACAAAATTTAGGAGCACTATCTATATCGACACAACATATTCATAATTTTGTCTATATTAACTGCATTACTGATAATTTAGCAATAAACACAGACAACCCTGCATCTTAAATGATATGCTGTTGTTGTGCTTAACCAGCGTTTTATGTTTGAAGTGTGTGGTGGCGTCGGCGAATTTAGTTTTCCCTGCAAATTTCGGACCGCACTGAGAGCAGTACATGCAGGACATCACTTTCTTTTCTTTACAATATCTCAACCGCGTAAATTCAGCGAGCCATTCTTGTCGGAAATGATAGGGCTTTGGCTTTTTTGGTACTCCGTCATCACCTGCTGACTTATCGTCGTCAGAAGTTTGGGAAACTGGTACAGGACCGACAGGAGTTTCTGGATTATTTTTTCTTGTAAATAACAAATCTATAGTTTGTTTCATAGCGTCACTTTATGGTCAAACGACACAGCACCTTCTACTTGACACTGGCTCTGTGACCCCTCTCTGTCTAAAGGCCGAACATACTCGGGCATACTATAAGCGGAGCAGACTCCACGAGGAATGTCCGCAGTCATTCGGGCTTCCATAGCCGAGCGCACTTCCACGTTGTAGTTTCCTGTAAAAATGTCTGTGAAAAATCCTCGCGATGTGAAAAATACATGCTGAGCAGTCACTGGTACGTGGAGTGGAGTCTGTGCGGTTGTAAAATCTGAGCTTTGCGCACACAGGGCTTGCGGACGTCCGGGCCTTACCCCTCACACAGTGCACACGTACTAAAACTACTGCACGTTGCTATGGTTACTGGTGCCCCCCGCCTCACAGTGCGCATCCAGACACACATGACAGGCGTGCGCTCACACACACACACACACACACACACACACACACACACACACACAGACATTTGCTTCCACTCCTCCATGAAATGCAATTATAAAAAAGAAAAAAAGAAAGAAAAGGGGGAGAGGGGTGGATTTGTAAGTCGCGCTGGGGCTCCTAGTTAAAAAACTATGTCGCACGGCCTCCAAAAAATGTCGCAAAATGCGACCAATTAGGCGCAGTCTGGAGCCCTGCGTAGGATAAAATACTCGCGTGCTCGTCTAGTAGGAGGGGCTCAGGGTGGAGACGAACAAAATCTACCTCAGTTGAGACTCAAAAATAAACTGTTTTCAGGCTTTCTACTTACTGCAGCTTTAATAAGTTGAGTGTAAGTTATTGAGTGTTAATAATAGTGTACAACACATTTATTATTGGCTTACAAGATATTATTGGGTACTAGAACATCCTTAAGAGTTTATAGACAATTAAAATGAATGCCATATTACAGTTAATAAATGCTTAATTAAGCACTTATTAACAGCTCATAATGCATCTTTGCAGCTACTGGATCTAAAGTGGGAACAGTGTCTTGCTGACATTCATAAACTCTTTATAATGAACTCACTTAAGTTAATAATTCTATTAATTATGCACCTATCCAGATATCAATCATTATTTCAACATTAAAGAATTATGATGTGTTCTTTTAACATACTCTAGTATGTTATTATTTTCTTTAGCAAAGGATCGTGGGACTCTCATTTCCTCAAAATGTCATACCAAGACAAACATGAGTTATTTGAACTTAAAAAAATTTGAGCAGGTGGCCAGGTCAGTGATGTCTTCAGGCAGGGGCGGACTGGGACTAAAAAACAGCCCTGGACTTTGACTCGGCCCAGCCCACAACAACCGGTGCGCGGAAACTCATCAGCCCCAAACACGGGTGTCAAAATACTTAAATCTTAACACGATACCATACCTTCCAAATTGAGTCTCATACCATGTCTTGTTGTGTTTCAGGCAGTCACCTGCATTGTATTGTTCAGCAGAGAGACATCTGGACTGTGTTGTTTATTTCTCAGCGAGTATTCAAGTTAAACTGTATAATTACAGCCTCTTAACACTGTGATTTATCATAACTCACAGAGGCTTCACTCTCTAATCGCCTTTGTTTTTTCCCTCACCTTCTCAGCCCCACCCTTTTCTTTCTGTTTTTTTGGATTAATACCAGTATCCATATTGTTATCTTGCACGCGGTCCCTCCCATCTGCACCTGCTGCACACGGCCGCTCGATTTGCGTGACATATGTGCTTCCTTCTTCTTCAATTTGATTGGCGGCCGGCCAGCTCATAGATATCTATGGGCCAGCTGGCATCCAATTTAAAGGCTGCCACCTAGCGGACTGGACGTGGAACAGTAGATTATCAGGGAGAAAAAGAAAAAAGAAAAAAAAAAAAGAGAAAACAGTGTTGACTGCGTGGCGGCCGCCGTTCTGTGATTCTCCAGAACCTCCAGATGGCCAGTCCGCCCCTGTCTTCAGGCCAGTTGCTTAGGTCAAACATGGTGGCAGTAGCCTTCAAGACACCCTCATCAAGGTTGCCAAACTGTGTGGTGAGGTTGTCACAGAAGCTATTGATTAGTCTATCTTTCACTTTGTGGACAACTTCTGGATGTGGTTTGCCGTGTGAAGATGTGTGTGCGGAGGCTCCGTGTAAAAGTAGTCAGAAAATATTAATATCGCCATATTTCTACCATTTTGGGGGGTTAGACGAATAAGGTTTTGTTTTGGGAGCTAACAAGTGCACTTTTAGTGCAGTTTAAGATCAAAAATGACTTCTCGGTCGCCTCGAGCGGGTGGAGAGAAGCAGCAGGTGGTTAGCAACATGGCCTCCTCAACTAGCAAGGACACTGTTAGCCCAATACCTGTTGACGCCGGCATACCTCAATGGGCTAAGGATATGATGTCCGAGATTAAAAAAGCTAATGATGGGATTACGAAATACAGAGAGGAGACAAAGACCAACATTGCAAGGTGTAAGGAGGAAATAGAAAAGGGAAGAAAAGAGACGATGGTCGAGATGGAAAAATGGACTAAGAGTTTGGAAGAGAGCACTAAAGCCCAGTTTGAGTTGCTACGTGGGGAGGTGAAGCTGATTGGCGATAAAACTAGCTGTCTGGCTAACAGGATGGTCGAACGGAAAAAGAGGTGGATGAAATGTTAAATGAGCAGTCTGACGCCATAACAGACATGGGGACAAGACTAAAAGAAATGGAGAAGGAGATACTGAAGCTGAGGAGATAAAGTGAAGATCTCAAGGCACGATCACGACGCAACAACATACGTGTCGTGGGGGTAAGAGAAGGGGCCGAGGCAGACAAAAAGCCGTCAGAATTCATGGCTGATTTACTGAAAGAAAAGTTGGGACTAGCAGCAACACCGATGCTGGACCGAGCACACCGGGCACTCGGCGCGAGACGAGACGGGAACGGTGTACCACCGAAAGCATTCGTAGTGAGATGCCATTACTACACAGAGAAAGAGGAGATACTGAAGAAGGCAAGGGAAATGGAGAGAACACCTGAGGGTCGGAGCGGACAGATTCACATCTTCCCGGACTACACCCAGGAGGTAAACAGTATGAGAGCAGCCTTCAGAGAAGCAAGAAGCCTCCTGCGGACCCGCATGGGGATCAGATACGGGCTGCGTTACCCGGCAACCCTGGTGATCACGCCAGAAGGAGGACAAACGAAAACCTTCGAGAGCCCAAAGAACGCCGTGGATTACATCAAAAAGGAGCTGTGACCTGAGTGAAGCCTATGAACTGATTTGATTCTGGCGAAATAAAAATTTACACATGCTTTCACTGTTGAAATGGGATGACTAATATAGGCAGGCTATTGTTGATTAACCTGATAATATTGACAAAGTAATATTTGATTTCAGTGTATATTTTAAAGGGAAGGTATAACCCTCATCTCTTTCTAGGAGCTACTGTTGTCCTCCCTCATATTACTGTTTTACACTATTCAAGGTTTAAGGGTTGATTGTTCCCCCCTGGCTACTGTTGCCTACCTTCTATGGTATTGTTTTGTTTTTGTTTTTTTGTTTTTTTAAATTTCATTACAATACCTTATTTAGGATCTCATTGCTGAGAGCCCCCCTGTTTGTTTTTCCCATTAGGGGATTAAGTCAAAAGGGTGGTGTTATACTTCTAAGATTAAGGGTGTGATATGCACACGGTAGGCTTGGTGTGCAGGAGATGGTGGACCTATTGGCCACGAGAGAGCTCTTAAAAGAGCATTGTGTTAGTGTTCATATATGTTATGTGTTATGTATTGACTGTATTTGTGTGTGATGCCCCCCCCCTTTTAACTTTTTTGCTTTTGCTGCCAAATCTTCAAGGTGCATAGAAACAACTACTATAAAAGATAAACATGGTCGATATATTATTGTGGTTGGAAAACTGTTCAATATGCCAGTGGTGTTGGCAAACTTATATGCACCCAATTGGGATAATGTTCAATTTTTTAAGGACTTATTCTCATTATTACCTAATTTGGATACCCGCTCCAGCCCAGCATCCAATGTATTAAGTAAATCAGCACAATGCATTAACTCCTTTTGCAAGATATATGGTATATTTGATCCATGGATATTCGTAAACCCAACCTCCAGGCAGTACTCCTTTTATACTCCCCGCCACATCGGACGTATACTAGAATTGACTACTTCTTATTAGACAATAAATTGACCTCTATAGTAACACATATAGAATACTCTGGTATAGTAATATCCAATCACAGCCCAGTCATATTGAAACTTAATTTTCCTGAGAACACGTCACTTCAGAGAATGTGGCGCTTTAATAACAGACTATTGGCAGATGACGATTTTACAAAATTCATAAACTCGCAAATAGACTTTTTCTTAGAGCTTAATGATACCCCTGATATAAGTAGTGGCATTTTGTGGGAATCCTTAAAAGCTTATATACGAGGACAAATAATTTCATAAAATGCTGGTGAAAGGAAAAGAAAGATGAAACGTATCACAGAAGTAACAAAGGCAATAAAAGAAGTTGACCTGGCAAACTCTACAGCTCCCTCTGAGGAACTACATAGAAAGCGGATTTTGCTCCAAACTGAATATCATGTCTTAATGAATGAACGTGAGGAGGATCTATATCTTAGGTCGAGACAGGATCTCTATGAGCATGGTGAGCGCACAGCTAAGCTCCTGAGCCACCAGCTGAAGCAATCAGCAGCTGCTGGTATGATAGTGGAGATAGGAGATGATCTGGGAAACAAAATTATAGATCCGACAGGTATTAACAACCAATTTGAGTCTTTTTATAAGGATCTGTATACCTCAGAAATAAATGACAGTGAGCGAGTGAAGAATTTTTTTGAAAATCTGGAAATGCCATCCCTAGAGAAGGCAGATAGGGGTAGATTAGAGGGACCTCTGACTGCAAAGGAGATAGAGAATGCAATTCAAAATATGAAGACAGGTAAAGCGCCAGGCCCAGATGGGTTCCTGAGTGAATTTTATTAAACATTTGTGCCCAAACTGATACCCCTACTCTGTAGAGTATATAAGGAGGTCCTTGATAAAAAACTTTGCCTCAAACAATGTCACAGGCTATGATCTCTGTGCTCTTTAAGAAAAATAAGGATCTGCTTAAATGTGAATTGTACCGCCCAGTGAGTTTACTTGGCTGTGATTATAAGATATTAACGAAAGTATTGGCAGCTAGAATTGAGCCTGTTATAAGTAAGATAATACATCCTGACCAGACAGGGTTTGTTGCCGGACAACTCTCCAGTAATCTCCGTCGCCTTTTCAACGTGATGTACACTGCTGAAGATAACATTGACCCTGAGATTGTGATTCCCCTAGATGCCCACAAAGCCTTTGATAGAATAGAGTATTTCTATCTGTTCACGGCTCTTGAGAAATTTGGATTTGGTCCTATATTTTGTTCATGGATTGAGATAATATATGCAAACCCCCAGGCTATGGTAAGAACAAACAATATAATATCTGAACCTTTTACTCTGTTTCGGGGAACAAGGCAGGGGTGCCCCTTGTCACCCCTGCTCTTTGATATGGCAATTGAGCCCCTTGCAATAATGCTGAGGAATGCTGCTGGACTTGGGGGTATACACAGGAGGATGCATAACCATAAACTTTCTATATACGCTGATGACCTCCTCCTTTTCCTGTCGAACCCTGTCACAAGCATTCCGGTGGCTCTGGATATTATTGAAGACTTTGGGAAGGTTTCGGGTTATAAAATTAATCTAGAGAAAAGTGTTCTTTTCCCAATTAATAAGCAGGCGAGAAGACGATCATTCCAGGCCTACCCTTTCACAATACATAAAGATAAATTGACCTACTTAGGTGTTAATGTAACAAGTAAATACAAAGATTTATTTAATCATAACTTTAAAGTAACACTGGATAAGGCAAAATTAGATATGGAAAGGCGGTCATCTCTCCCCCTATCATTAGCAGGGAGGATAAATTCTGTTGAAATGACTGTAATGCCACGGTTCCTCTATTTGTTTCAGACAATTCCAATTTTCATTCCTAAATCATTTTTTAAAGAATTGAATAAATCGACATCCACCTTTATCTGGAAAAAAACAGTCCCCCGGATAAGAAGAGAGTTCCTTGAGAGACAGAGAGAAGAGGGAGGCCTGGCTCTACCAAATTATATGCACTATTATTGGGCTGCTAATATATATAAGCTGTTGTTTTGGGTCTCGCAGTTAGATGACAACGAAACCCCAGTGTGGGTACATATGGAAAGATATGCATCTAGCCCAGTGTCCTTACGCTCCCTGGTCTGCGCTCCTCTGCCCTTAAGCAAACACCTTTACACAAACAACCCTGTTGTACATGACTCTATCAAATCTGGGTCCAGTTCAGAACACATTTTAGAAACAGAAACGCCCTCCTATCTGCTCCCGTCTATGGCAATCATTTGTTTTCCCTGGCCCTTGGGGGAAAAGCGTTTAGGGAATGGTATAGATCTGGGGTGGAATGTGTCAAAAATCTTTTTAAAGATGGGGTATTCATGTCTGCTGCTCAACTGGAGAAGGAGTATGGAATACCCTCAAAGACTAACTACCTCAGATATTTTCAGGTTCGAGAATTTGTGAAAAAAACATTCTCTTCATCCCTCGCGCTAAGTGGATGGATAGATGGACTATTGGATACGAACCTGACTCTTAAAGGGATGGTTTCCAGGATCTATGTGAATATCCAGAAGGTGGCTTCCACATCCCTTGATTACATAAAAAGGAAATGGGAGGAAGAGTTAGAGTTGGACATATCGGAGGTTGACTGGAGATGGGCAGTAGAATTAATACACTCTTCTTCTGTATGTGTTAGACACGGATTGATACAGTTTAAGGTGTTACACATTTTTCAAGGAACAAACTGGCAAGGATTTATCAGGGGGCTGATCCGACTTGCCCGAGATGTAAACAGGTGCCAGCCAACATATGTCACATGTTCTGGTCTTGTCTCAGGCTGAAAGAGTTTTGGACCAAAATTTTTAAAACTTTCTCATCCATTTATAACAAAAATATAGAGCCCGGCCCTCTGGCAGCCATCTTTGGTGTGGCACTAGGGGAAGCACAACTAACGACTGCTCAAAGGAAAGCAATGGCATTCTCTTCATTATTGGCCAGGAGATGGATTTTATTTAACTGGATAAAGGCAAGACCGCCATCTCACAAACGATGGATGGAGGACCTTAAATTAGAGCACCTTAGATTTACGTTGCAGGGCAACACTAAGAGATTCTCGAAGGTCTGGCAGCCTTTTATTTCTCATTTTGAACAGGAGCTTTCATCTGCTCCAATCCAAATTTTTGCTGTTCATAAGTTTCTAGATACCCATACGATATTGCTTTGACTTTTTTTTTTTTTTTTTTGCTGTCGGAATTGTCCCAGACACATCATCTTTGTGTCCCAGTAACAATTGTTATAGTCCCCGGGACGTCAGGACACCGTTAGTTTCAAGCCCTGAGAGCATATTAATAATTTATTAACCTTTTACGACACTGTTCCCACTTTAGATCAGATAGCTGCAAACTATCTATTAAGAACACCTTATTAAACCCTATAATCTGATAGGGTCTTAGTGTCTTATAAACCAGTAATAAATGTGGTTATTATTCTATAATTAACCCTTATAAATCATAATTAATGCAAAAAGACATCTTATTGATATTCGGGATAGCTTTATAAATTGTTGTCAAGTTTCTATTAAGTGCTTGTAATGCTCCTATATGCAATAATAACTGTGTTAATTATGCTATAATTAACACCTAAATAGTAATAAACATCTTATTCTGTTTTATAAGTCCTCATTAACTGTTAATTGCTTATTAAGCATTAATTAATGTTTATTATAGTATGTTAATATAAAGTGTTACAGATTTCCCCTCGTGACTGTCTTAAATGCATCCCATAGCATGGACGGCTCCACCTTCCAACTTCTATCCAAGTATGCCTGAATTTCCTCCTCTAGTAATATTTTTATTTGTGGCCTATTAAGTATACTTGAATTAAGCTTCCATAGTGTATGCCTAAACTTTCAATTTAAATTGATAACAAGATGAAGTGGGCTGTGATCTGAAATATCAGTATTTCCTATGTCACAACAAACAATTCTGTCTCTTTGTATTACGCATCAAGAAATAGTCAATTCATCTACATACAGAGTGGGGATGAGAGAAATGAGTATAATCTCGGCTTCCTGGATGAAAGTCCCTCCATACATCAGAAATTCCCATCTCCTGCATAACAATGTTTATTTTCTTATTTATTCTTGTTTGTCTAGGACCAGGTCACAATGAGTCAAGCTTGGCGCTAACACATATAATGATTCCTCCAGCCTCTGAGGCCATCATGTCAAATATTTGTCCATAAAAGTCCCATTCACTATTAGAAGGTGCGTACTCATTTAACAAGGTAATAAGGGTGCCTCCCAACTTCTCTTTGACCAGCACATACCTCCCTTCCCCATCTTTTTTCCCCCAGTATATGCTCATATGTGAGAGCAGCATTTATTAATATTGCCAAACCTATGTGATGATGAATATACATGCTTAAACCCCAATCTTGCTAATTTTGCATGTTCAGTTTTATTTAAGTGGGTGTCCTGTAAGAAGGCAATGTTTTTTCTTTTTTTAATTTTGATAGAATCTTTCCCCTTTTTACTGCGTTATGCACCCCATTAATGCATTAGAACTTTTTACCATTCTTCCACTTTAGCAAAGAACTGTGATGAACAAAGAAAAAAAACAATAGACATATAGCATTTTACTTTCAGTTTGTTAAGGGTTCCAAACACCAGGTCTGAACTATGCCCTTAATTGAGCCAGTCAAGCCTTTCATCAAAAAAGCAAAGGGCCCTCTACACCATAATATAAGAAGCACCAGCAGCGTAATCGTTTTTTTTTTTTATTGCAACAAAAAGTCAACATTATACTCCTTAGATGATGATAAGACTGGTGCTACCAGACCCAATTCGCAAAATGCAAACATTTCTCTATTCCCGAGGGGCGGTATCAACGGCTGTCACTCCAAGTGCCCCTTTACGCAATTGGAAACACAGAAAACCAATCAGAGTAAACAAAATGTGTGACATAGGCTAGCACAACGCCACTGTAAACAGACCAGCAGACAGACCAACTGCAGTGACGAGCTGTGATGATGTCTGGGAAAGAGTGTTGCAGTGTTTATGGAGTTCCTTCTCACTGTGGACTCCGAGTTGCATAGCTGTGATTCCCAGCTTCCCTGACCTGCTCCTCCATGAAAGCAACTAGCAAAGAAACAACAATAGCCACTGGGTTTTCACTGAGTCCCATCTTTTTACTGGTCAATGGAGCCAGTTGGTGAATTAAACTTTTACCAAACCTTGAAGGAAGGACGGCAAACACATCTTTTTTTTTCAATGAAAGCTTTCAGTGCAGCTGTTTGTTCTGCTTTTAAAGAAAATATACATTCCAGTTCGTTCAGCATATTTACCAGAGCAGTTTCAAAATCAGTAGCCATGTTGGTTGTTTACGAAATGCATTCACTCCGCTCCTTGTCCCTCCTATTCTGATGACATGCCCGCCCCAAAGTAATAAACGGTTGTGATTGGCCCAATAAGCCTTAACCAATGCCGGAAGGCGCATTTATGATTGCATGGCCAGACTGAAATAGAATATGAGCTTACGAGATCAGGATTGTTTCACCAGGCTAGTTCAGTGGTGGTTCAGTGGTGTTTTTTCTAAAAAAAAAAAGCTTTCAGCATTCTTCATTTTCTTTTCTCTCTGGCATGAATTAGCTTTGGCTTCAGTTCTGTGGAGTTTTACACCAGAGAAGGTGTTTCCAGGAAAAGGTGCCTGCTTCAGTAACACAATAAATTTGCAGGTTGTTCCTCCTTGTGGAGTTCTTTCCACATCTTTCCTTGAGTTGTCTCTCACAACGCAGCAAATAGCTTGGCAGACCAGTGGAGCGGGCAGACCCGTCCTCCACCTGGCTTATCCAACTCTCGGCATGGCTCAGAGATTCCCTCATTTTCTCGACTAATTGCTCCAGGGAGACCATAGCCAATGTCATTGCTGTCAGCTTATCATTATTCTCCCATCTGAACATTCTGAGCTTGCACAATATTGCTGCACTTACATTGTTGTCTTCCAATCCAGGCTCCAAGCTAATATTAGCGCTAGCATTAGCCTCTCCTAGCTTGCACTGTTGGAAGAAGTTCAACTTTGTGTCTTTGTTTTTCCGATCGGATTTTGTTTTTTCTTTCAGATTGCTGCTGTAGTGACTCATTCTGGCATTAAAGATCAGTCTCACGCCACTCTTGAATCAGTAATTCAATCAATCAATTTTATTTATAAATCCCAATATCACAAATCACAATTTGCCTCACAGGGCTTTACAGCATACAACATCCCTCTGTCCTTTGGACCCTCACAGCGGATAAGGAAAAACTCCCCCAAAAAAACCCTTTAACAGGGAAAAAAACCCCGGTAGAAACCTCAGGAAGAGCAACTGAGAAGAGATCCCTCTTTCAGGACGGACAGAGGTGCAATAAATGTCGTACAGAACAGATGAACATAATAAATTAACAGTAATCCGTATGACACAATAAGACAGAAAGAGAGAGAGAGACAGAGAGAGATGAGGACAGACGTTAATGACAGTAGCTTACAACAACATTAATGAAAGTAATAATATTATAATTTATAATAATAATAATAATAATAATAATAATAATAATAATGATGATATATTAATATCTGATAGTATACATGTGTGACAATAATCATGTGTGTATAATAACAGTAGAAGTATGACTAATGATAACAGCAGCAGCAGGAGGCATCTGGCAGGACCACGGCAGCAGCACAACCACACACGTCACACTATCCAGGCACCGCTGCAATACGAGTTAACCTGAGAGACAGTGGAGCACAAAGGCTCCGGAGAAGAAGCCAAGTTAGTGACATCCAGAATGGCAGAGGTAGCAGGATGCAGTAATAGGACACGAGAGAGAGAGAGAGAGAGAGAGAGAGAGAGAGAGAGAGAGAGAGAGAGGAGAAGGCGCCCGGTGTATTATAGGGGGTCCTCCGGCAGACTAGGCCTAACTGTGCATTCACACCAAAAGCGTCATGAGTGTCATAAGAGGCCAGCAGCCATTCATTTTTAATGTACGCTTGCTACGAAGGGCGTCTGGAGCGTCAGCGGCAGTGAGCAGCCGTCACTGTTAAGTTGAGAGAAGCTCAACTTTATGCAAATGAGCAGCCCCGCGAAGCAGTAGCGAGCAGCAGCCAATTGCAGACTGTGAATACTCAGCGGTCTCCGGTTTCCTGGAGCTATATGATGTGTCTCTGTTTATTTACAGAGACATTCAGAAGAAGTCAGATGCCTGGAAAAGGGTAACTAGAATGCACACAACACATCTGCAGTGCAGCTTGAAAGCCCCGCCCCTTGGCAGCCTTCTGCAAGCCCTGCCAGAGCTGCCAGGCAGCGCAATGCCAGCGACCTGAGCGACCGCTGGCGTTCATGACACTTTTGATGTGAATGCACAGTCAGTCAGCCTAACTAGGGGCTAGTACAGGGCAAGCCTGAGCCAGCCCCAACGATAAGCTTTATCAAAGAGGAAAGTCTTAAGTCTAGTCTTAAATGTGGAGACGGTGTCTGCCCCCCCAACAGGAAGATGATTCAACAGGAGAGGAGCCTGATAGCTGAAGGCTCTGGCTCCTGATCTATTTTTGGAGACTTTAGGGACCACGAGTAACCCTGCATTCTCCGAGCACAGAGTTCTGGTGGGATAATATGGCACTATGAGCTCTCTAAGATTTGACGGAGCTTTACCATTTAGAGCTTTAGAAGTTAACAGTAGGATTTTAAATTCAATTCTGGATTTTACAGGGAGCCAGTGCAGAGAAGCTAAAACAGGACAAATGTGATCTTGTTTCTTAGTTCCTGTTAGTACACGTGCTGCTGCATTCTGAATTAGCTGGAGAGTTTTTAAGGACTTACTAGAGCTACCTGATAATAGAGAGTTACAGTAATCCAGCCTTGAGGTAACAAAAGCGTGGACCAATTTTTCTGCATCTTTTCGGATCAGGATAGGCCTAATTTTCGCAAATTACTCAGATGAAAAAATGCAGTCAGTGAGGTGTGTTTTAAATGACAATTAAAAGACAGACCTTGATCAAATGTTACTCCGAGGTTTCTTACGGTAGTGCTAGAGACCAGAGCAATGCCATGTAGAGAAACTCATCAGATAAAGAGTCTCTGAGTTGTTTGGGGCCAAGAACAATAACTTCAGTTTTGTCTGAATTTAACATCAGGAAATTGGTGCTCATCCAGGTTTTTATGTCTTTAAAGCAATTATGAAGTTTAGTTAAAGCAGCTGTTTCTCTATATGGCTATTTAGCGTAGCCTAGCTCGGGTCGGATACACAGCGGAAGTCAGAAAACCAGAATATGGCACCGAAGGAGCATCATGTAAAATTATCTGTGACTGTGACCATGAACACAAATATATAGCAGGCAGTGGTCCTCAGTTTATAAGAAATTCAGAGCCACACCAGAACATTTATGAACAGGTCTTTCTTTACTACTAACTTGTGTGTAACGTTAGCATGTTAGCATGTTTCCACTAATTACTTGGACTGACCTAACGTTAGTAGTGTTAGCTTTGCAAGCAAAGGCTGCAGGTAACAGCTTTGCTGTGTTAGGATTATGTTATGTCTTCACTGTGTATCTTCACATAAAAGAATATTCCGATGATTTAGGAGCTATGCCCTTTCTCTATTATTTTCATATTGAGACAACATGATCAATATCTTTTTTGTGTCTGTACGTCCAGTGGCTGGGTCTCAGCGGTTAGCATTGCGCTGATAGAGGGTCAGTACGTCCTGCGCTGAGCGATACACCGGTGAGCAGGCACAGACGTAGCTTGTAAACAAAACTCAGCTGTTTATTTAGCCTAGCGATATCTCCGGATTTCAGTAGCTGAAATGGACGACTTTGAACGTGATTTTGAAGAGTTTCTTGTAGCGGACACAGATCCAGAGCCATACCTGTTCGAGCCGGAGCATACAGATGAGGAACTCCATGTGTTGAATGCTGAGCAGAGATGAGAGAGGCTGAATCCTCCGCTACTATTTTCCTGCACATAGTGGGATTCGGTGCTGCCATCGTTGGGGAGATATATCATCAGGAAGAAAACCGCCGCAGATAGTGCACCACAAGGAATGAAGACTTTGCAGCAATCACTAATCCTGGTGTGATTGAAACTTTTTTTCATGTTCCTCAGATGAACTGGAAAAAACCCTCAGGCCTGCAGGAGCTGATGGACATCTTTCAGTCAGGTGAGTGATATCGTCCGTGTCGTCTCTTAGTTTGTTTTTACCTGAGTGACGAAGCGACCTGTCACAGAGCCAGCTGCAGCTGTTGCTCACCGATGTATCCCTACGCGCAAGATGTACTGACCTCCTACAAGTGCCATGCTAACCGCTGTCTCAATATGAAAGTGATAGAGAAAGGACTTTCTTCTGGCTTCATAGATAAATACAAATGTTTATCATCTGCATAAGAATAGAAATTTATAGATTGATTTCTAATGATGTTACCTCAAGGAAGCATATATAGAGTAAATAGGATTGGTCCAAGCACAGAACCTTGCAGAACTCCAAAACAAACTTTAGTACGTAAGGATGATTCATTATGAATGTGAACAAACTGAAAACGGTCAGATAAATAAGATTCAAACCAGCTAAGTGCAGAACCTTTTAGGCCAATGAAGTGTTCCAGTCTCTGTAGCAGAATTTGATGGTCAATTGTGTCAAACGCTGCACTAAGATCTAATAAAACAAGTACAGAGACGAGTCCTTTGTCTGAAGCAATCAGAAGGTCATTTGTAATTTTAACTAGTGCTGTCTCAGTGCCATGGTGCACTCTAAATCCTGACTGAAATTCTTCAAATAAATTATTATCATGGAGAAAATCACACAGCTGGTCTGCGACTATTTTCTCAAGGATCTTTGAAAGAAAGGAAAGATCAGATATTGGTCTATAGTTGGCTAACACCTCTGGATCCAGGGTGGGCTTTTTAGGAGAGGTTTAATTACAGCTACCTTAAAAGACTGTGGTACATAGCCTGTTCATAAGGATATATTGATCATATCTAATATATGAGTGTTAACTAAAGGTAAGACCTCCTTGAGTAGCCTAGTTGGGATGGGGTCTAAGAGACACGTTGATGATTTAGATGAAGAAATCACTGCGGTCAATTCTTGAAGAGAAACTGGGGAGAAGCAATCTAAATATATATTAGGTCTTACAGCTGTGTTTGAGGTTAGATAGGTACTATCTGAGGACAGGAGGTCATGAATTTTGCCTCTAATAGTTGGAATTTTGTCATTAAAAAAGCTCATAAAATCATTACTGCTAAGGGCTAAAGGAATACAGGCTCAATAGAGCTTTGACTCTCAGTCAGCCTGGCTACAGTGCTGAAAAGAAACCTGGGGTTATTCTTGTTTTCTTCTATTAATGCTGAGTAATAGTTTGCTCTGGCATTATTCATTTTGAGACTGTCTGCCCAGATTAAACGAGATTCTTCCAGTTTGGTTAATCACCAATTCCTTTCAAATTTTTGCGATATTTGTTTTAACTTACGGGTTTGAGAGTTATACCAAGGAGCGAACTTTCTTTGCTTTGTTAACTTCTTTTTAAGAGGAGCTACAGAGTCAAGTGTTGTTCGCAGCGAGTCTACGGCACTATCGACAAGATGATCAGTTCAGGAGAGGTTAAAGTCGGCACGGGAAACTGCTGTTACTGAAGGACATGGTCTTAAATTTAACAACGGAGTAATCATTTCCTTAAATTTTGCGACAGCACTATCTGATAAACATCTAGTATAGTAACTGTTGCTGAATGGCGTGTAATTCAGTAAAAAGAAATCAAAAGTAATCAAATAATGATCTGATAGCGAGGGATTCTGTGGAAAGACTGTTAGGTTATCAATTTCAATTCCATACGTCAGAACTAGATCGAGGGTGTGGTTAAAACAGTGAGTGGGTTCATGTACACCCTGACTGAAGCCAATGGAGTCTAATAATGAGATAAACGCGGTAGCCAGGGAGTCATTATCAATGTCAACATGAATGTTAAAATTGCCTACAATAATAACTTTATCTGATTTAAGAACTAAACTGGATAAAAACTCTGAGAATTCAGAAACAAATTCAGAATATGGGCCAGGAGCATGGTACACTATAACGAATAAAAGTGGCTGCAAGGTTTTCCAGGTCAGATGTAAAAGACTAAGAATGAGGCTTTCAAATGAATTATAGTTTAGTTTAAGTTTAGGGCTGATTAACAGACTAGAGTTAAAAATGGCTGCAACTCCCCCTCCTCAGCCGCTGCCTCGAGGAATGTGGGTATTATTATGACTGGGAGGAGTGGATTCATTTAGACTAACATATTTGTCTTGACACAGCCAGGTTTCGGTGAGACTGAGCAAATCAATATGATTATCTGAAAATAATTTGTTTGCTAACACTGCTTTAGACGATAGAGACCTGATATTTAACAGTCTGCATTTGATTCTCCTGTTTTGTCTTTCTGTCACAGAAGAGGTTTTAATTTTTATGAGGTTGTTATGCGCAACTCCTCTTTGTTGAATTTTAGATTTAGATAATTTAGGTGGTCGGGAGACAGACACCATTTGTATAAAACTATTAAAACTATGGGTGGGTAATTGCACTAGAAGCTCAGAGAAGCGTATAGGACTGTGACTCTGAGTCCTGATCTCAACTCTGGGTTGTCAGGGATTTTAATTACTAATAAAACTTTCCAGGTTCCTAGAAATGAGAGCAGCTCCATCCAAAGTGGGATAAATGCCATCTCTCCTAATGAGACCAGGTTTTCCCCAGAAAGTTTGCCAATTATTAACGAAACCCACATTGTTTGCTGGACACCACCTGGACAGCCAGCAATTAAATGATGACATACTCACACACCGAGGCAATATTAATTTTAGTGACCTCTGATTGGTGTAACTGGGTGTCATTGCCACCGACGTGAATAACAGTCTTACTAAATCGAAGTTTAGCTTTAGTCAGCAGTTTTAAATTTGATTCAGTGTCGCCCGCTCTGGCCCCAGGGATACATTTGACTATGGCCACTGGTGTTGTTAACTTCACGTTCCTCAGAATAGAGCTCCTCAGCGGGTGTGTCGCTGAGTGGGGAAAAGTGGTTGGAAACGTGAACATGCTGGTGGTGAGCCGTGGGCTTCCGCTTGGAGTTGCGCCTCTGGCGAACATTTACCCAACCTTCTGGCTGAACGGGTGTTACCGGAGGACTGCTAGCGGAGGCTATGCTATGTGGCTCCGTACCAGCTACAGGGGACTGGCTAACTGCCGCAGCTACTGAATGGTTTTCCATGGTGCGTAGCTGCACTTCCAATTCACTAAGCCTCGCCTCCAACGCAGCAAATAAGCTACACTTGTTACAGTTACCACTGTCGCTAAAGGAGGTAGAGGCATAGATAAACATTTGGCACATCGAGCCAAGAAAGAGAAGAGAGAGAAGCCATCGCTAGCTGTTAAGCTAATGTAGCTACCAAGGCTAGTAACGTGCAAACAATAGCTAAGAGATTAGCAGGGAAGTCGTAAAAAGGAGGAGAGCTATAAGTGCTTAAACAGAACTAGTGTGGGTTAAGTCTTGAAGTAGATGTTAAAGCAACTGAAGTGAGAAAGCAGGAAACAGGCTAGTAGAATTCATTAGGAGTAGCACAGAGACACTGTCACAGAAACACCGGAAATGACACAACTCGCTTACCGCAATGTGTCAGCACCTCAGCACCAGGCTGATAGGGAGAAATGAATTAATTATGGGGAGGAAGGTGGAATAGGGTTTGGGTAGATTGCCATTTCACTAACGAGCAGCCGCCATGTCAGTTGCCAGGAACGGAAGCCTAACTTTAAACTTTCAAACATCAGGGTAAGTTTTAAAAAAATAAAGGATTTTTTTTTTTTTTTTTTTTTTTTAATTTAACAAAAAAGAAGTCACACCCCAGCCATAAACCAATATATGTAAGTCAAGCATTCACTCTCCTTTTAGCTCTGTGCTGGTGTCCACTGACTCCTGAGGAGCAGCTCTTTAGCTGCTAAATGCTCCTCTAGCTGGTCACTAACTGTGTCTGCTTTCTAGTGGCAGTGGACAGGTATCAGAGCTTTTCACAACCCACTGTTTCGAAGGTCAAGAATGAACTTTAGTGCTCAGTTATTCATAAGCTTGGTAGGTTATGTTAGTTTAACTTTTTTCCACAGCTGATAATAGCATAGCGACTGTGCCTGCTGGCCAACACTCTAAAAAATAACTTAACCACATATGCATTCCAATAGCTTCACACTGCCTGGAGGACAGAAATATTCTCTACTGGCTGGTCTAGAGACTGCAGCTGGACCCTTCTCCATTTTATTAATATTTCCATATCTTTGATCCAAAAAAGAATTCACTGGTTCAAATTTAAAAAAAAAAAAAAGAAAAAGCTAAGAATTTGCATGCATCTTTTTAAGTACTTCCAACTCTGGCTTTATAGAGTAAATCCCATGAGCCTTTTACAATCTGACTAATTCAATTAGTTTAGTACAGCCACCATGATTCGCTTTGATCTCGAAAAACTTGATTAAGTTGAATCAACTTAATATTTAGGAGGCTGTTGGGCGCTCCTAGGTGCCTAAGTAGTGTTGCATTGTATGGAAAAGGAATACTTAAGCTGCCAGTATCTAGTTTAACAGAGGAATTTAAATGCACCAAGGTCAGGACAGAGCTCTTGTTATCTGGGAGTAAGGATGTGATAGTTCGGAGTGTGGTTCCAAATCTAACCAAAGGGGAGGAAGTGGAGCCCACGATCGGCAGTTCAGGAGGCAGATAAAACTCTTAGGCATGCAGAGATTGTAGGTAATGTTCAATTTGGCTAAGGGAGGCCTGGGGCTTGGCTCAGGCAAACCGGTACGGAATAAAGCAGGTCTCAAAGATAAAAGAAAGCTGGTCATGGAAAAGATGCGTAGACAGGAGGAGATATTAAGGAGCGCAAAGGTAGTGGCCCAGGCTGAACAGGGACAGTGGTTGTATTGGGGAAGTGTAGAGAAGAGGAAGCTTAGTTGGAGGGACCTGTGGAGTATGGAGGAGAATCGCATTAGATTTCTGGTAGGGGGCTACATACGATGTGTTACCAACCAGAGGAAGGTTATTTAAGTGTGGGAGTGGCCTGAATTTGAATCCCTTTTGTTTGAGACCATGCTGCAAGGTGAGTGTGTTTGCTGATTGTAGTTATGCTATGTAGTGTGTGAAATAGAGTATGGTGAATGTGCTAGGAAAGGTAGTATCAGAACTGTCGCTACCTGGAGCTCGCATGTATGGAGCCTGGGTTTGTTGAAGGTGGCAGTGCTTTTTGGGCTGAGAAAGAAAGCTGTGTAAGTAAGGTAAAGAAGATTGTTGGGTTGGTGCGGGGAGCAGTGAGACCTGGCATTAGGGGAGTGTCTCTGGGACACCAGAGATCACTGTTTAGCCTCCTGGAGGTGTCGTGGGCCAACTAGATGAAACACTGGTGAAAGGAGGTTCCCACCCGATGACCCCAAAGACATGTTAGTTATCACTGCTCACTGGTCTGTATAGTTAAGCCTTGCCATAATAGCCTATCATAGGGCTTAGGAGGTTATTCACTGAGCGCTGATCCTTTCTCTAGAGCACTAACTTCTTGTGTTTATTTGAATAAATCTCCAAACCTTGTGTAGATATTTGATGGTCAAACATCTTTATTCAAGGTATTCTTACTTATTTATTTTAAGTCCATCCTACCTAAAAATGTCAGACACATTTTTGATTTTGACCAACTTCTAAAAATAAGCTGTTAACTGACTAAACACGTTAAAGAAGTTTTTCAGCAAGAAAAAAAGTGATGTATGTTTCCTTAAGTGTTATCCACTAACCCCATGAATCTTTTTTTTTCCGAATGCACTGACAGTAACCTTTGCAATGCCTGCATTCAATCTGTCCAATTATTCTCTGTGACAAGACATGACAGATTATCAATACAGCATATTACTCATGAGCTACATAGCTCACAATTAAATCCTCTCTGCTACAGGCCTGTTACCTTTAAATCACTCAAGATGAAAGTTATATGGTTGTAAAGAGTAAATTGCACGTGGCAGATATTTAGTGTTGCAGCGTAAACTTCTGAGGGACCACTGAAGTTCAAAAAGTGTTGGAGCATGAAAAAAGAAAATGGAGAAAGAGAGGAAAGCACACAAAGAGGGCAAGAATATTAGTGGGGATCAAGGGAAAAGGGCAAATGTGACGATAAATCCTGAGGGAAGGTAAAACCTGAGGGGGAAAACATGGGCAGGAGACACAAACAGACAATGAGAAAAGGAGACAGTGAAAGATAAAGAGCTATGAAACAGGCAGACATTTTGGTCTGTCTCCCAGCGGATTGTGGGAGTCAGTGGTGCAGCTTTGCAGAACCTGTGCTTAGTAGCGTGTTTACATTAATGAGCTAAGCGCTGCTCCGAGTCTCTGAACACACACACACACACACACACACACAGCAATGTTTGTGTCACTCTGAACACACACATGCACCAAGACAGTGTCCTGTCACCACTGATATCAGGAGAAAATTTTACACTGATCCACTTATCAAAAACAGAAAACACACAGAAAGATGAGGGCCATGCACACATATACACAACTTGTATGGCAAAGCCTTGGCAATAACATACTGTTATAACAGGCTCCACTCCTCTCACTCTGAATCTAAATTGAAAGTTACATATGTAGCCATGGTTCTATGAATCCAGCATGACTGCCAGAGGCAGCGCATAAGCCACTGAATGATTCCATCTTGTGCATGCGCAGGTCAAGTAGTTATACCAACAAAGTCACCTGTGAACCCCTGATGACCATGGACAGGCTACATCTTCAGGTGTCGTCAGATGATTGGTTCCTGCAGAATCTTCTCGCAAGGCCACGAGGATTCTGAGTGACTGAATGCTCTGGTGGTCATCCAGGATTCATAGAACCGTAGTTACATATGTAACTTTCATTCCATTTCATCCTTTCTGACAGCCAGAGGCGGTGCATAAGCATCGGATGACCCATACCAATAGAGTCATGAGGAATCCCAAGTACATACCTCATTGAGTGGAAGCGGAGGAACTTGGTAGGGGGACAATGCCATGTGGGTGAGGGGCGGCAACCTTCACTCGATAAAACCTGGTGAAGGTTCTCAGCGATGCCCATGAGGCCACAGCACATATGGCCTCCAGGGGCACCCCTCTTAGGGCTGCCCATGATGTGGAGACACTCCTTACAGAGTGGCACCGCACCCCAGATGGCAAGGGGCACCATGTGCCATATATGCGTAGGTGATGATGTCCACGATCCAGTAGTGTTAATTTTGTCAACAAAAACTGTGACTAAATATGGTCATCAACGAAGCTTTTTTCCCTGACGACAAGGAGACGAGACATGACGTTAATGGAGATCATGTGACACTAACATGACTAAAAAATACATGTAATGTTGTTGACTAAAAACGACGAGATGAAATGTAGTTTACAAAATAAAAATGTAGACGAAATCCCTCTTTATTTTCGTTGACTAAAACTAGATGAATCGAAATAATTATAACTTTTTGAATCATTTAGAGATATACCGATACCACTTTTTCCTTCCCGATACCGATTCCGATCCCTGAACCTTAGGTATCTGCTGATATCGAGTACCGCTCTGATACCAGTGCGTAAAATAAAAATGGATGGGATATGAATTGTTGGATGTCACAACTCCTAAAACTCTATGTAAAATATTAAGAAAAAAATACATAATAGTAGAATGAATGCCATAAAACTTTTTTTTATTACATTATCTAGTGTTGACACAGATCAAGACAATCATTCCAAAGGGATACACATCCTGAAAATGTGTTTGTTTTTTTTGGCGAACCTCACAATGTTTCATTTTTGCTGAGTGCCATTTTCATTTACCCTTCATATTCTGCCCTCACCAGGATATAGCTGATTTCTAGCTTGGCAGATAGCTAACAGGGTTCCTCAATAAACATCCAGGAGTCAGCAGGTAAGTTTGAGATGTTTACTTTCAGAAGCACTGTGAAACTGCAATACAGAAATGAAAAATAATAAATGTTACAATTTGTTATGTATTTGACTCTCTCTTTCATATCAACAAACCCTGTATCATTAATTATTATTCACAACACAAATATACACAAACATGCTGGAATTATCACAGATTAGCCACTACAGCTAACTAACGATTAGCTTAATGCTAACTTAACAAGGAAAATGCCATAGACAGGCTAACGCGTTAGCCTCGCTCCCGTTTTAAGTTTTCCACACATCTATTAACTGTTTCAGAAGACCATAACAGGTAAATTTAACATAAATAGGTAAGTATTACTTACAGACATATGCTCTTTAGGGTTCAGCAGAGAAAAAAGTGAACTAATGAGGAGTGAAAAAAACAGCAGTTTGCTTTAAGGCTTTCTTCAGTGTAAAGGAAACTACGGCAAGTCCGCATGAACAAAAAGCGCAGCACCAGTCAACGTTCACCTTCTCTTAAAGGGAAAGAGCTTTGCTGGACCCCTGATGGCACTGAATCTTCTAAGCACATTCATGAAGCTCGATGTAGACAGAGACTCCACAACTTCCATATGAACTGCTCTTGTGACCAAACAGGCAGGGGCGTGTCTAGAATTTTTTTCTTGGGGGGCAAGCTAGGGACACATACTGTGGAAGGATGGCACACTGAAATTACATTTTTTTTTAAATGCCCCACAGTCTTAGATCACAATAAATGGTAGGCTGAGGTATGAATAATAGAACTATTTTATTTACCCAAATAATGCACAGAACAGTGTAGCATCCAGCATTTAGAAATCTTATCTGACTGCGTAAAAAGTTTTTTGTTTGTTTGAGTGGGTTGATTTGTGCTCTGGAAAAGAATACTCTGGTCGAATTTTTAATTTTTAACAAGGGGGATGCAATGCTTTGATTTTTTTGCGTGCACACATCATCAAATATGACAGCACAGATGTGCAAAATTAATCAAGATAAAGAAAAATAGCATGATCTATACCTACTGCCTTTAAAAACACAAATAATGCAGTAAGTATTGCTATTGCAATACAGACAAAAACATTTTAGAGTATAAATAAGAGTAGTTCCGAAAATAGCTGTGAAAATTAATCTTAGAGTCACTCTTTTCCTATAGACATTTCCTTGCCAGTTATAATTTCTCCTTGACTGTGAAGCCTTGGGCTGATAATTGGTGCTGCTGTCAGGTCCCTGTCCTGATACTTGCCTGGTTTCTCCCTGTCCCTCTTCTATCTATTGCAATAATATAGATAATAAATGTACAAAGCAAAATGTATAATAGGATTAAGAATAGTAGTGGCCTGGTTTACGTGGATGATAAACCCCAAAGATTGGTAAGTACCAACATTTTTGTTCCCCACTGAGTTGCGGAGCTGGTTCAGCATGACCTGCCTCAAAGATCCTTTGCATTAAAGCAACCATGTGTTCCTTCATGTCTGGCCTTTTTCCAAGAGTGTGGTGCAATGTCGAAAGACACTTGACTACTTGTGCTCTATTGTTAGGGAGTTTGCGCCTTGGTTCCCTGAAGGGTAGTGGTGCCACCCAACAGTTTGAGTCATCCATGAAGACCTCCTTGTCCATTATTTCCAGAAAGGTTTGGTCTTCTACGGACATGGCAGGCTTGTCGTCATGTGGCGTTCGCTGGAAGACTCACCAAGTCTTTTTCATCAAACAGGTCTTTCGTCTTGTCAGCCCTTGGAGCTTGATGGCGATGTACTTGAGGATCAAACTTCTCTTTGATGTGGAGGCTGTTAGGGCAGGGGTCAAACAGAGAAGTATGCCCATTACTCAGCACGTTGGTTCAGTAAACACTGACACAATCTGGTTTGTGGGCTCTTCCAAGACAGACCTCTCCTACAACCATCCAGCCCAAGTCGAGACGCTGGACGTCGGGGGTGTCATGGGGTCCACTGCATTGTTCTTGAACTTTGTGTGCCCGTGGTCTCGGCTGAGCAGGATAAGGATGGCCACAGAGGGATGTAGAGCTGGGATCCTGTCCACGACCCGCTTGAGGTGTGTGTAGTGTCTAGTGATCTCAGGTGTGGGGATTTCCAACTTGTCATCTGGGAGCATGTCACATTTGATTAGAGTGGGGAGTGGAATGTAAGTTTTACCATCTAATGACTCCATGATGATATTCTTAGTTCGTCGCCCTGTGGTTTCAATGACTCCGGAGCAGGTCTTCAGAGTGTATGCTGCTGTGCCCTCTGTCATACCGAAGAGTTAAAAAAAACTCTGTTTTTGCCAGGGATTTAATGTTCTGCTCATCCAGGACAGCATAAGCCTTAACTGCTCTCTCTCTGGCCTAAACTTTGAGACTACAGTCAGGTCAAGATCGTGCTCCAAAATCTTTCTCGTCACAGATGTCAGTGCATTGACATGACTGCTTGAGAGGCTCCTTCTCCTTGCTCCCTGCCTTGATCTCTTGTGGTTACAGAGGTCTCAGTTATCCATGCAGCCAGACCTGGATGTAGTGCAGTAGGGTGGCTGTCACTCTTGCATTCTCTGCCCTGAACATTTTTTCCACAGTCCTTGGCTAGATGACTGGATGATGTGCAGCACCTATAGCAAATATTCTTCTCTTTAAGGTAGGCTTTCCTCTCATCAAAGGATTTGCTCCTAAAACCACAACACTTCCTAAGGGGATGTGGTTTGTTGTGGAGTGGGCATTGCATGTCTGGGTCGGCCATCCTTTTATCTGAAGCTTTGTCATGGCTGCTGTCAGAGTCTACTGGCATCTCTGTTTTTTGACAGAAATGGGTGTTTTTGCGTTGTGCTTAAAGGAGTTCTCTGCCTTTCCCATGCTCAATCCACCTGTGAGTGGGGCAAAGCTTTGGTCATTGAGTGTTTTGGCTTGATCATACACAAACTTCGCAAAGAAGGAGAGAGGTGGATAACATGTCCGGTGGCTTTACTTGTACCGAGATGCTAGAAAGACCCACCTGTCATGCAGAGTATGGCAGCTTTTGGACAATCGTAGTGATGCCACGAGATGTGTCCAGGTAATTGAGACCAGGCAAAAATCCATCTGCCCTGGCCGCTTCAAGCTCCAAGAGAATATCTTCCAGCTCTCTCAACCTCTGATTGTCTCAGTTTGAGATTTTTGGAAAATCATCAACCCTGGTTCCAGCAGCTTTGAGTCATGGTGAGGCATGGGTTTTGGATTCTCCATGTACGTATACTCACTGCATTCATTTTTTGGGCTAGCACGATCTAGCTCTCCAAATTCGTTCTCCGCAGCTGCTTCCAGAACATTAGCTTCGGTGACGGCAGCTGCAGCGGTGCTCTATAGCCTCATTGTGTGTAGACTGGCTTGCAGCTCTGTTTTCTTTCTAGCAGCCTCAGCTGCAGCCTTTTGTTGTTCCTCTTCAATGTATGCTTGTGGCTTAAGCATGTGCTCTGGCTGCAATGGCACTGGTTGAGGAGCGCTGACTGGCATGTGAGGTGTTGGAACATACTGATCGCTTCTCAAACATGTCTTCATTATTATCCATTGTGTTTACTGCAGCTGTGATGGCAGAGGGAAACTGTTTGTGTTTCCCCGAAGATCCACTTTTCTGTAGGTAACCCGTTAGGTCTTCTCACTATTCTGCCCTTACTAGGATATAGCTGATTTCTATCTTGTCAGATAGCTAACAGGGTTCCTCAATAAACATCCAGGAGTCAGCAGGTAAGTCTGAGATGTTTACTTTCAGAAGCACTGTGAAACTGCAATACAGAAATGACATAAATAAATAAATAAATAAATAAATAAATAAATCTTACAATTTTTAATGTATTTGACTAACGATTAGCTTAATGCTAACTTAACACTGAAAATGCCATAGACAGGCTAACACATTAGCATCGCTCCCGTTTTAAGTTTTCCACACATCTATTGACTGTTCCAGAGGACCATAACAGTTTAACATAAATAGGTTAGTATTACTTACAGACATATGCTCTATAGGGTTCAGCAGAGAAAAAAGTGAACAAATGAGGAGCAAAAAATAGCAGTTTGCTTCAAGGCTTTCTTCAGTGTAAAGGAAATTATGGCAAGTCCGCATGAACAAACAGCGCAGCACCACAGTCAACATTCACCTTCTCTTAAAGGGGCAGCACACTTCACATATAACACATATGATATTTACACATCTTAACAAATCTCACAAGTGTTCCCTTTACCATGACACCAAAAGTATTCAAATAGACCTTGTGGTTACAGAGATATTCATGTCATTATGGGAATGCAATTTTTGAGCAGGACTATAAAATAGGCTTAGGTTTGAACTACTTGACCTGCACATGCGCGATATGGAGTCAGTCAGTGCTTATGCACCACCTCAGGCGGTCAGAAAGGATGAAATAGAACCCTTCATTTTCATATGAGGTGCTTTTAATGGATTATCTGCAGGTTTCAAGGGCTTCTTTAAGGGGTAAAATGCCTTTAAAATTAACAAAATAACATAAAATCCATTACTTAATTTATAATTTTTAAATGGGCCTTCATGACATTCTGCTAATACTAGTTATATTGTCAACGTAATCCATGATTTCAAAAAACAAAAAAAACAAAAAAAATAACAAGTTGATATATTGTTGGTCATTTAACAGTGGAAGAAATCCCTGTATTTGTACCTAAAATAAAAAATGATGGTCCTTTGAAGGGCATAAACACATACAATCTAAGGGCCTTTTCTGTTAAGATTGCATTCTCTTTGGTAAATTTTATTTATTTGTGTCTTTAACCTTGTAAATAATCTCTATAAACTGCATATGTAAACTGTGTATGTACACAAAACCTGTTTTTCTTCGAGACAGACTTTTAGCTCTGCTAAATTTGTGCTATATTTAGGCTCCTATGTCTATTTTGCAAGATTTGGTGATGCTTTTTGTGGTCGTCTTTGGTCTGTGGTGTGGTCTTTGAGTGACTGAGAAGGATAAGGATTTCAAGTCACCAGTCTGTAAACTCTCCTTCTGCTCCCTCTTGCTAGAGAGCTGCTAGCTAGCCAAGTCAAGGTTTTCAAATGTTAACACCAGTGAACATCAAGCAAAGATGGAGAAGATGGGCACCAGAGAACTAGCATCCTGCAAGCCATTGTACAGACATTGGACATAAACTGGATGCCCTATAACAGCATCAGTTTTCAACAGGATATCAGGAACTGTCATTTCCTTTGATTCACTGAAACTTGGCTGAATCCTGGACACCGCCACTCAACCAGGTGATTTTTTTTTATGTGCCGATCCGACACAGCAGAAGAATCTGGTGAGAGGCGGAGAGGCGGAGAGGCGGCTTTTGGTGAATAAGGACTGTGTCAGTGGGATTGTGAGCTGCTGTCCTGTTCCTGCTGTGGATCACTGCTGCCTGTGTTCGGGGAAAGCAACAATAAGGGCTTGAGGTCAGAATGTGTGGACAGATGAATCATTTCACAACCAGAAACCATGGATTACCAGAATCATGGACAATTATGAAGCACCAGCCAAAGAGGTTAAATGCATCGGCTGAAATGCAACCTTGAAAACCACCAGCTATCAGCTGGCAATGCAGCCAAAATGAGAGCAGCACGAAAGAGGAAGTCTTGGTTTGGATGTTACATGTTATTAGACCAATACCCAGTGGGTACAGACGGTGTCATGGAGATTAGTATGGAGAAATTACTCTCCTTTGTTAGCCCCTAGCACTGAGTAAGAAGTAGCTCAACACATACAGCAGCACCGCCATCTTTATTAATTTCTGCAATATGTTTTCACATAAAAGAACTTGAAGCACCATGTCAAGAATGCTGAACCCTACCCGAACCAATACATCATTTGTAAATATGTGCGAACCTGACTGAAACCTGAAATGACTGCAAGATACACAACGAGAGAGCTGAGGTTGGCATGGGTTACCATGGTTACATGTCTTCAACCAGGAGGGAGTTTCTCAGGAACTGACTTGGTAATTAAGGCTCAGAACGTCCAGAAAGATACATACTCCTGTTTATTCACACAACATTACGTTGAACAATAGTACATATATTGTTGGGTGGTGTGCAATTGCAGACACAGACTGTGAGTCCAGAGAGATGAGACCTTAAGTATCTTCTCTGCATGTTATGCGTGTGTGTTGACAAGGATTATCAGACAATGCAGGGCAGGGTGGGTGTAGCGGGGTAGTGGGTAGTGGTGGCGGATGCTATGTGAGGTGTTGTCGACAGCATGTGATCGTCTCAGGCTTACAAAATAGCAAGAGCTTTATTTTCTTCCCTCTCAGCTCCCTCTTTCTCTGTCGTCTTGAGTGTCTTGGAAAGTGCTCAGATCATATGCAAAGCTGTTTTATGCTAATGTGTGTGTACACACTTTGGTTGTGGCGTTGGACCGGCATACACAAACTACATCACAGCCTTTCCTCCCCACCTGCCTGCTGCCTCTGGCTTTGTCTTTTCTTTTCTAGTTTCCTTTCTCGACTCAAAAGGAGTTCCTACCTTAGAAAAATGTAAGCAAGGGGAAAGCTCATAAAAAAGACTCAAGATTTGGTTGGTCATTTGGCCCAGTTAGGAAAGAAGTCAGTCTTAAAGGATAAAACTATTCTTTTTTTTTTCTTACTGTCAGCAAATGGCATAAAAAGACCAAAATCAACAATGTCTTAATCTGTTTCTTAAAACTTTCTTAAGTTACTACCCTGTCAATGAGTGCGTTTACATGGAGAGTTTTATCCCCTTTTCATTAAGAATGAAAGTTCATTCCTATTTAAAGTGTTCTTGTAAACACCTAATTCGGAATGGAAATGGCCAATGCGATTGAAAATTGAATCCGATGTAAGTGGCTGAAATATTCCGTTTCTAATTCTGAATGAAAAAAATCCTCACACCTGTATACACTCATTCCTCTTTAAGTTCATTCATTGTCTTTCTGCACATGCTGATTTCCTTGCACTTCTGGCGTTCATTCAGATTTATTTCATTCTGAATGAGAAGCCATCATGTAACCACACCCAATGGCTATCAGCTCAAAGCTCATTGGTTCCAACTTAAAACATAACTCTTTAAAAACTAGTTACAAAAAAGACTCAGACATTTCCTAAAATAGAGGGACATTGTAGTTTTTGGCAAACATCACTCAAATATGAGTAAACTGTTATATTATTGGGAACTCGTTTTAACTGCAGATTGATCCACATTTGGATTCAATCTATTGAGTATCATAGACAGCTGGACAGCATATGAAGGGTTCCAAGGGATTTGTTAACACCAAGAAAATAACAGAATATCATTAAATGTATCCTTTTACTGAATGTGTAAATTCCATGATTAGATTGTACCATGCAGCTTATAGAATGTACCTGCTGGTTTACAGTTAATCCTAAGTAGTTAACACTAAGTAAGTAACAGACTACAGAGTCTTATATTTTATGACATGACCAGACAAAATTTTTATCACTAAATGGGAGAAAAATTATTCTGCAGATACAAAGGACATAGTGTAAGATAGTGTGAGGGGATAGGTGTGCTTTACATGAATTAAATGGTTTAATACTAAAATAAATAAACCTTTCAAGGTTAAACCTGTGGTCACCCATGCTTTCAATTGTTTACCATGTATAGTTTCATATAGCTAATACTGATCAGGTCATCTGGACTTGAGAATTACAGGTGTTGGGGGGTGGTGCATGAGGCTTTGAGGCCAAATTTCACTGTGGCCAAACAGTGAAAGTAAAACTTCTGGGTTCGTCACATGATGCCATTGGGCCCAAAAATGCTTTTTCCCATAGACCTAACACTGGAAAAGAGATGTCTATAAATCAGTGGGTGCATTATTTTGAGTGTCACAACCCCCACAAAATCACTCCTCTCTCTGTCAGGCTTTGATCCATTTGGTTTGATAACATTTGGAAGTCTAGAAGAGCTGTAAAACTAAATCATTTTATCCTCATGAAGTTAGCCAAGTGCTAAACTGAAAGTAGCCAGCTCAGCTGGTGGAAGTGCTACAAGAGCTACAAGAGTCAAATAAAATCAAGTCAGTTTTATTTGTAGCCCAAATATCACAAATCGCAAATGTGCCACAAGGGGCTTTAGAATCTGTACAAATTCTGACACCTCCTGTCTTTAAACCCTTGACCAAGATAACAAAAAAGGTCTGAAGTAATTACAGAGTAAGCAACCAACTGAAACTTTAGGTGAAAAGACTGATAAGAAGATGTATACACTGAACAGAAATATAAACGCAACCCTTTTGTTTTTGCTCCCATTTTTCATGAGCTGAACTCAAAGATCTAAAACATTTTCTATAAACACAAAAGACCATTTCTCACAAATATTGTTCACAAATCTGTCTAAATCTGTGTTAGTGAGCACTTCTCCTTTGCCGAGATAATGTATCATAACATATCAAGATGTTGATTAGGCAGCATGAATATTGCACAGGTGTGCCTTAGGCTGGCCACAATAAAAGGGCACTCTGAAATGTGCAGTTTTGCATTATTGGGGGGTCTGGGGGGGTCAGAAAACCAGTCAGTATCTGGTGTGACCACCATTTGCCTCATGCAGTGCAACACATCTCCTTCGCATAGAGTTGATCAGGTTGTTGATTGTGGCCTGTGGAATGTTGGTCCACTCCTCTTCAATGGCTGTGGGAAGTTGCTGGATATTGGCAGGAACTGAAAAACGCTGTCGTATACACCAATCAAGAGCATCCCAAACGTGCTCAATGGGTGACACGTCCGGTGAGTATGCTGGTCATGCAAGAACTGGGATGTTTTCAGCTTCCAGGAATTGTGTACAGATCCTTGCAACATGGGGCCGTGCATTATCATGCTGCAACATGTGGTGATGGTCGTGGATGAATGGCACAACAATGGGCCTCAGGATCTCGTCATGGTATCTCTGTGCATTCAAAATGCCATCAATAAAATGCACCTTTGTTCGTTGTCCATAACATACGCCTGCCCATACCATAACCCCACCACCATGGGCCACTCTATCCACAACGTTGACATCAGCAAACCGCTCACCCACACGACGCCACACACGCTGTCTGCCATCTGCCCTGAACAGTGAAAATCGGGATTCATCCGTGAGGAGAACACCTCTCCAACATGCCAGATGCCTTTGAATGTGAGCATTTTCCCACTCAAGTTGGTTACGACGACGAACTGCAGTCAGGTGGAGACCCTGATGAGGATGACGAGCATGCAGATGAGCTTCCCTGAGACTGTTTCAGACAGTTTGTGCAGAAATTCTTTGGTTATGCAAACCGATTGTTGCAGCAGCTGTCCGGGTGGCTGGTCTCAGACAGTCTTGGAGGTGAATATGCTGGATGTGGAGGTCCTGGGCTGGTGTGGTTACATGTGACAGAAAGCAGCTTGTGAAATAATCCAGAGCCAGATCAATATTTGATGTGTCAGATGTGTGATGTATATCACTGTTTGCAAGGTCGCGCAGAAAAGCTTCCTCATTAAAGTGCTTAAAGTTTTTTGATGATGATTTTAGAGTGTGATTTTTGTGTTTTAGTATTTCTGATGCAGGCTACAGGGCAGTGGTCACTAATACCAAGGCTAAAAACACCAGATGCAGTTATTTTATCCTTCCTGTTACACAGAATTAAATCTATCAGGGTAGATTTTAAGGGGGCCTTCAGGTTAGGTCTGGTTGGCTCATTAATAAGCTGCGTCAGATTTAAGTTGACACACATCTCTTTTAAGCCATCTGAGTCGGGTGATAGCCAGTTTAAGTTGAAGTCACCTAAAACCAGTGTTTCTGAATTGTTGAACTGAGAGAGTAGGTCGGTTATTTCAGTGATTGCACTGGGGATAGCTGAAGATGGTCTGTATACACCTACAACATTAATGGAATTATTACTGGGTGTGTTGATTTTCAGAGCCATGAATTCAAAAGTATGAGGTGTACTGACAGTTTTTAAAACAGTAACAGATAAACATGATTTGACATATAGCCACACCCCCCCTTTTCTTCCAACTCTGTCTGTTCTGTGTAAATTATAGTCCTGTATGGAAACCTCTGTGTCATGGATGTTGTCTTTAAGCCAGGTTTCTGTAATGACCAGGATGTCAGGGTCAGTCTGTGAAATAAGAATTTTTAGTTGGTCCAATTTAACCAGGTTGCACAGACTTCTTATGTTTAAGTGTATCAGTCCTAAGCCACATCTTGATTTGAAGACATGGGGGTTGAGTACCGGTTCACTGGACTCATCAGAGGCATTTGTTGTTGATTTCGGATTTATACTTATTTTGGGGTTTGGTTTGATATTTATTAAATTTTTTGACCTGTAGTTCCCACAGGAAGTAGACAGGCGGTGTCTATGAGGACTATTTGTAATGAGAACAGGGTATGTTGTAGATGGGAGCAGAGACTGAGAGTGGAGGATAGGGGGTGTTTATGATTGCCATACCTTCATACACAGAGTGCCTTGCAGGAGCGAAGTGTCAGTTCAATGTTCATTGATAATAGATGTGAACCTGCATGATTTGGGTGGAGACGATCGTATTTAAACAGATCTGTTCTATTATGAAAGGTGGTGAAGTTGTCGACGTAGGGGATGTTTCTGGTGCAGCAGTAACCCTTCAGCCATATGTGCAGCTGCCTCAATCGGCTGAATTTAAGGTCCCCAAAACAGGGCGGGGGAAGTGGTCCAGAAATGATGCACTTATTGTTTGTGTGTGTAATACTGTCTATGAGGTGGACAAAGTCATCTTTGAGTTTCTCAGACTGCTGAAGCTTGAGGTCACATGTGCCGACGTGCAGGACAGTAGTTGATACAGACGGGTGATGACATAGAAGTTGAAGGGCGGAGCTGTTTATGTCCTTAATGAGCGCACCTGGGTGACAGGAGGTGCGGCCCCCTTTGATGCGCACGTGTCGGACCATAGATGACCCGACAACAAGCACGGTCGGACTGTCAGGAACAGCGTCGGAGGATGTCCCCGGGCGTGCAGAGGAGGAAGGTGGAGGCCCGGAGCGGTGCTCATTTCCCGGATGGTAGCGGGAGGCAGGAGTGGCTGTGCTGCGTCTCCCAGTGTGATGAGCCACCTGCTCGGGACCAGTGAGAGAGGCGGCGGCAGCTGCAGCAGCAGAGCGCTGTGGAGCCAGAGTGAAGTTCGGCTGTGAGCGATGAGGAGTGGGGCGAGCAGGACGCCCGGGTGGGTCCGGTGGTGACAAAGATCCAAGTCCCGTCGGTGGAGGAGGAGGCAAACGGGTCTCCGTGGTATTATGCACTGGAGGAAATTCGTGTACACTGAAAATATCATACCGATTTTCCAGGTAGATATCAGTGTTTGTGGGGGATGCGAGAGGCGAGTCCGCCCCACTTTTTGTGATCTCCAGCACCAACCACAACCCAAGACGGAGTGGAGTTGACTGGGGGCTTTGGGTTTGGCCCCAAACTGGAGCCAGGGGTCTTCGGGTGGGACGACCCGAGCAGGTATAGCGGAGGCGGCCGGAGAGGCGGCCGCAGCGGTCGGAGTGGAAGCAGCGGACAGGACAGCCACTGTGGCTGGCGGAGTTGAGTCGGCTGGAGAAGCCGTTGCGGAAGCCGGATAGGGACTTGGGTTGGTCTGTGCTGGTCCAAAGATGATGGTGTCAAGGAGCTTCTCTTCTTCCTGGATCCTGTAGAGCGCGGAAATTCTCCCTTCCAGCTCCAGAACCTTGTCAGCCAGGCGGGAGCAGCTGACACAGCCGGATGGGGAGGTGAGTGGAGCCATTGGTTATAGGAGTGGTAGCGACACGGTGATCATGCTCCTGTCCACAGATGTTGGTTTTTGTTTTGTCCGGAGTCTGTAACCCTTGCGGTGCAGTTAGCATCTAGTGCTAAAAACACGAGCCAGCTGTGCTAGCACCGGTTAGCATTAGCAGTCAGGGCATAAAAGTTGTAAAAACTTAAAATCCAGGCTTGTGCTGAATGTAAAGCTTTAGATCAAGCTAGGATCAGCAAATGTGTGGCGGATGTACTGCCAAATTGTCTGAAACACCTTTGGAGATGGCTTATGGTAGAGAAATGAACATTCAATTCATGGGCAACAGCTCTGGTGGACATTCCTGCAGTCAGCATGCCAATTGCACGCTCCCTCAAAACTTGCGACATCTGTGGCATTGTGCTGTGTGATAAAACTGAACATTTTAGAGTGGGCTTTTATTGTGGCCAGCCTAAAGCACACCTGTGCAATAACCATGCTGTCTAATCAGCATCTTGATATGCCACACCTGCAGTGTTGGGTAAGGGTTACTTTAAAAGTAATCAAAGTAGGTTACTGCGTTACTTTTTAAAAAAGTAACCATTTACTTTACTGCGTTACTCTCTGAGTAAAGTAACTCAATTACTTTAAAGGACTTTTGAATATTCTACATTTCCTATTGGGCAATGGACCACAGGGCACCAAGCCTACATTTTTTTTTGTCTCCAAAATTAAAGTTATAGACCACTTGCCCTTCACTGAGATCCAATTCTCCCATCACAGCCGTCACTTTGACCAGTAGAAACACAGAACGATCTGCTGCCGTAGACAACTGCATGACAACAACACCCCAGCGTTTTTAATATTTCCTCTAGGGATGTTACCACACAGAGTAAAAGGGGGAAATGATGGTGTGAAACAGCAGAGGCACTTTGTCAACCCGTTAAACATTACTGTCATTAGGATCAAGCTAGCAAACAATGGTACATCCTCACGGTCGGACATAAAGTGATAACATTAACAAATAGTGGCGGGGCTTTTACTCACCACAACTGCAGAGGCTCCCAGCTTCATTTGAAACAAACTACATTATAGACGCTCCGTTATTTATTAATCCCTCTGTGTGTTTATATTTAGTTTTTATCAGCTCCGTTGTCTTTATAAATTTAACATATCATACCATCATTTCAAACTCCACACTTGTTTCAAATTAAAAGCCCAGTATAACCTCGGCTGAGAGAATCCCTCCATTTTAGGCTTTTATTCTGAAACATTTTCAGAACTTCCTGTGGAAGATACAGTAGCTTGACAGTTTATGTATGGCGCTTCAAATGTAGCTCCTGCCATCTGCTGACACTTTTAGGTGACTACAATAACATGTTGGCTGGCACATGAACAGACACAGTTCTGGCAGTGACTCAAATAATAGTCAAAGTAATAAAAACAGGACAAGAATAACTCGATGACATCACACACGCAGTGAAAGACGACCGGGGATAATTGATGAGTACCAGCATGTAGCATGTACCAGGCATAATGCAAGTCCTGAGTCTGAAGTATGTCTGTCAGTGAGTCCTCCTCCACCTAATTAGACTCCACCGTAGACAACAGCAGCATTTCTCCGAACACGTAGCGAGCCACAAGCTCTGTGGCTTCTTTCAGACTGATAGGTTTAACGTTATCTCCGTTATTAGAACCAAACGACAGCCGTTGCTGTTTCGGAGCTGAAGGACCAGCGTTCTAAAAGTAACGGAAGTAAGTGATGTCTTCTTTGAAAATGTACTTAAGTATTTGATTACTCAAACAGCAAACTAACGCGTTAGGTTACTCGTTACTGCTAAAAGTAATCAAAGAACTCTAACGCGTTACTTTGTAACGTGTTATACCCAACTCTGCACACCTGCGAGGTGGGATGGATTATCTCGGCAAAGGAGAAGTGCTCACTAACACAGATTTAGATATATTTGTGAACAGTATTTGAGGGAAATGGTCTTTTGTTTGTATAGAAAATGTTTTAGATCTTTGAGTTCAGCTCATGAAAAATGGGAGCAAAAAGAAAAATGTTGCATTTATATTTTTGTTCATTGTACATTTGGATAATCAGCATAATTACACACAGCTGAGTATCATCAATAGCAGTGGAAATCAATTCCATGACTGCACACAATTTGTCCAGGAGGTGTAATATAAAGGAGACCAGGAACAGAGCCCTGAGGTACTCCATATTTCAAGGATTTGATGTTGTATGCTTATGTGTTCCTGCCAGATGCCTCCTACTGCTGTTATTATTAGTCATACTTCTACTGTTATTATACACATATGATTATTGTCACGTATACTATCAGATATTAATATACTTTCAACACATTGTACCACAATAGCCGGAATTATAATATTACTTTCATTAATGTTGTTGTAAGCTATTATCATTACCACCTGTCCTGCATCTGTCTCTGTCTCTCTCTCTCTCTCTCTCTCTCTCTCTCTCTCTGTCTGTCTCATTGTATCATACAGATTACTGTTGATGTATTATGTTTATCTGTTCTGTACGACATCTATTGCAAGTTTGTCCGTCCTGGAAGAGGGATCCCTCCTCAGTTGCTCTTCTAGAATTTTTCCCCCATTAAAGGGCAAATTGTGATTCGTTTGTTTGATTTGTGATATTGGGCTTTATAAATAAAATTGGTTGATTGATTGATTATAGAAAACACACTTTGTTCTTTTAGTTAAGGAGGACCTATTATGCTTTTAGGAGATTTCCCCCCCTCTTCTTTAGTGTGTTAGCATTTTTATGCATCTAAAAAGGTCTGCTAAGTAAAAAAAAAAAAAAAAAAAAAAAAAAGTCCAGGGAACTCTCCCTCCCCACAGACCTGGAAAGGGTCATTTGCATTTCTGCCTTTACTTCCGAAATGTTATTATATCACAATGTAACACATTATCTATGTACACAGTGCTGCCTGCAGGCCACTGAGCCATGCCACCAAATAAAACTACTAAGAGCAAAGCTGGAGGAGAGGCTGCAGAGAGTTGAGCTGTTGAAGATATGCCAAAGAGATGCTGCTTTTTTCAGTGTGAGCCCAATTAACCCTTGTGCCAAATGAAGAAAAAATGAAGAATAAGTGGTTGCAATTTATTTTCAATACTATTCCTCAGCAATACAACCCACAGCTAACGATGTGTTGCATGTCCATATTGACAAAAGTTTCAACATTTATATGGGTGTTGCCTGATCTAAGCAGCTAACTAATGCAAGCTCAGTTAGCCTATAGCATGGCAGCAATCAGACCTGGGGTCGAATTAAGACCTGCAATTATTTGTCAAAATGTGTGACTGCACTTGGAGTTTGAATCTGAATCGGATTTTGAAGAGGACCTATTGTGCTTTTTTCCCCTTTTCTTTCCTTAACAGCATTATAGCTGTTGGTCTCTGCTAACTGGTTGGTACTAGCTACTGTTTTGAAATGCTTTTGCTACTTGGCGTACAGTAAGTTTAAAATGCCAGCTGGGTGGTCTCAGTAAGATGAATTTAACAACTGAATCTTGGAGAGTCTAACAGAGCTAACAATGTGTAGGATCTCCATATTGACAAAAGTTTTAACATTTATATGTGTGATGCCCATTCTAAGCAGCTAACTAACGCTAGCTCAAACAATTGGCCGACAACACGACGGCAGTCAGACCTAGGGTTGAATTAAGACCTGCATTTATTGTCAAAACGTGTGGCTGCACGTGGAGTTTGATTGTGAATCTGCTTTTAATATACACTGCTCAAAAAAATAAAGGGAACACTTAAACAACACAATGTAACTCCAAGTCAATCACACTTCTGTGAAATCAAACTGTCCACTTAAGAAGCAACACTGATTGACAATCAATTTTACATGCTGTTGTGCAAATGGAATAGACAACAGGTGGAAATTATAGGCAATTAGCAAGACACCCCCAATAAAGGAGTGGTTCAGCAGTAAGGAAAGGAGTATTATTGCTGAGAGCTCTTTTTCCTTTCGCAAAATTTCACCAATGGAAGTTCACTGTGTAATTTGTGAACTGAAGGAAGGTGGTGCTGGTCCTGACGGAATAGAGGCTAGGTTTATCAAGCTTGCCTCTCACATATTAATGTATCCTCTTGCTAATTTATTCAGTATGTCTTTATCTACATGTTCTCTCCCCGTCATCTGGAAATGTGCCAAAATAACTCCATTATACAAAGGTGGTGATCCCCTAGATGTCAATAATTACAGGCCAATTTCCATTATTAATTCAGTGGTAAAAATTTTGGAGAAATTTGGAGAAATAACCAACTATCACAGTTCATTAACGACTCCAATATTCTGTATCAATTTCAATCTGGTTTTAGACCTAACTTCTCTACCACTACTGCACTTCTCAAATTCACAAATGATATATTTTCTTCCTTTGACAAAGGACAATTAACTGGTTCCATCTTTATAGATCTGACGAAGGCCTTTGACATGGTGGATTGCTACATAATGCTTGATAAGCTCTACTCCATTGGACTATCGAGACCTGCACTATTATGGTTTAATGCATATTGACATTGTAGACATCATTGTGTTACACTAAATGGTACTCAATCTGACTATTTAATTATGGAAAAAGGTGTTCCACAAGGCTCCTCTCTTGGCATATTTGCTCTTCTCAATATTCATAAATGACCTTCCGAAAATTCTTTCCAGCTGCCAAGCCCATTTATATGCCGATGACACGGTAATCTATGCATCCCACCCCAACATATCGCATATACAAAACTCACTGCAAGCAGACTTTGTTTCAGTCCAAAACTGGTTTCATAATAACAAACTACTATTGAACAAAACAAAATCTTGCTGTATGGTATTTGGGACCAGACAAGACCTCAGTGCAGGCAGTGAGTTAACTATTAACTGTACTGATGGATCACAACTAACAAATGTGGAAACCTTTAAATATCTGGGTGTCTGGTTAGACAAGGAACTGTCCTTTAGATCACACATTGACTCAGTCACTAAAAAAGTTAACCGCAACCTAGGTCAGCTGTACCGGTCAGCCAGCTGTTTCACTTTCCCAGTTAGGAAAAGAATAATCACACAATTAATACTGCCAATTATAGATTATGCTGATATTGTTTATCAAAATACCTCTGATACAAACCTACGCCCTCTATATGTCACATTTAATAGTTTATGCAGGTTCATCCTGCAATGTCCATATCACACTCATCATTGTACTCTATATGAAAATCTTGACTGGCTTCCCCCTAACGCTAGAATGCACTCTCACTGGCTACAGTTCATTTTTAAATGTATTTTTTTGACCTGCCCACCCTACCTTAAACAATACTTTGTACCATACTCATCATCATATTCACTTAGACAAACACAATATCCCTCCTTTATCATACCTAGAACCTCCAGAGTCAAAGGGAGAAGAGCATTCAAATTCAAAACACCCTCAGATTGGAACAACCTACCCAACTCCCTTCACTCTATATCTTCCTTACAGACCTTTAAGACAGAGTTACGTAACCATCTAAAAACACAATGCTCATGCTTTTAGTGTTCGGTCTCTGACTGGTCTTGGGGTTATGGGATGTACACGTGCAATGTATGCTCTACTGTTACCTGTGTGCTGTGCTTTTGCATTGTACTTGCTTTACCTTATGTTTGTCTGTTGCTTTTCTTGTGATTCTGTCCTGTCGTTTTTGTTGTATTTCTGTGTTGCTTCTATTTGTACTATTGTTGCTTGTTGAATGTTGCTGCTAAGGATCCCCCTTGAAAACGAGGTGATCCACCTCAAGGGGCTTTTCCTTCAATAAATTCAATTAAATTAGCAAGACACCCCCAATAAAGGAGTGGTTCTGCAGGTGGTAACCACAGACCACTTCTCAGTTCCTATGCTTTCTGGCTGATGTTTTGGTCACTTTTGAATGCTGGCGGTGCTTTCACTCTAGTGGTAGCATGAGACGGAGTCTACAACCCACACAAGTGGCTCAGGTAGTGCAGCTCATCCAGGATGGCACATCAATGCGAGCTGTGGCAAGAAGGTTTGCTGTGTCTGTCAGCGTAGTGTCCAGAGTGTGGAGGCGCTACCAAGAAACAGGCCAGTACATCAGGAGACGTGGAGGAGGCCGTAGGAGGGCAACAACCCAGCAGCAGGACCGCTAGCTCCGCCTTTGTGGAAGGAGGAACAGGAGGAGCACTGCCAGAGCCCTACAAAATGACCTCCAGCAGGCCACAAATGTGCATGTGTCTGCTCAAACGGTCAGAAACAGACTCCATGAGGGTGGTATGAGGGCCCGACGTCCACAGGTGGGGGTTGTGCTTACAGCCCAACACCGTGCAGGACGTTTGGTATTTGCCAGAGAACACCAAGATTGGCAAATTCGCCACTGGCACCCTGTGCTCTTCACAGATGAAAGCAGGTCTGGAGACGTGACAGAGTCTGGAGACGCCGCCGAGAACGTTCTGCTGCCTGCAACATCCTCCAGCATGACCGGTTTGGCAGTGGGTCAGTAATGGTGTGGGGTGGCATTTCTTTGGGGGGCCGCACAGCCCTCCATGTGCTCGCCAGAGGTAGCCTGACTGCCATTAGGTACTGAGATGAGATCCTCAGACCCATTGTGAGACCATATGCTGATGTGGTTGGCCCTGGGTTCCTCCTAATGCAAGACAATGCTAGACCTCATGTGGCTGGAGTGTGTCAGCAGTTCCTGCAAGACGAAGGCATTGATGCTATGGACTGGCCCGCCCATTCCCCAGACCTGAATCCAATTGAGCACATCTGGGACATCATGTCTCGCTCCATCCACCAACGCCACGTTGCACCACAGACTGTCCAGGAGTTGGCGGATGCTTTAGTCCAGGTCTGGGAGGAGATCCCTCAGGAGACCATCTGCCACCTCATCAGGAAGGGAGGTCATACAGGCACGTGGAGGCCACACACACTACTGAGCCTCATTTTGACTTGTTTTAAGGACATTACATCAAAGTTGGATCAGCCTGTAGTGTGTTTTTCCACTTTAATTTTGAGTGTGATTCCAAATCCAGACCTCCATGGGTTAATAAATTTGATTTTGAAACCCCTAGCATATCCAGAGTACAACACAAGACGACAAGAACACCTGAATGGAAAGAACTGGTTACTATTAGTGTTCCAGATAAAACGTTGTGTTTACATTTATGCACCTATCTATTGTATATTATTTACAAAGTTTTTTGTTGTTTACATTTGCTAAAAAAAAGTTCTTTTGACAAAATACTTATTTGTCATTTATTTATTAGTGGGTCGTTTGGTATAGTGATATTGTGTAAATTCATTGAGTTCACACAATATCTCATCGTATGTCATAAAAACTTCAAATTTCAAATTTTCAAACACGGAATTTTCAAACACGGAAGTAAATGGTGATCAACTTCCGTGTTTAACGGTGCAAGCAATTTTTTTTTTCAAATTTCAATTGTTTATGTTCGTCAATCAGTTAGTTAAATAACTGTGCCCACATTTCCGTTATCTGGTAATTGCCGGTAAAAATAATTCCCTCTAAACGTGAATAAATCGCACGTCAATCAAAAACTATGAACCAAAAAAAGCACAATCTATCCAGAGTGAGACAAACTGCTTGATCCCTGTCTCCAGTGTACCAGCAGAGAACCTGCACAACTGAATCAGCGAAAAAACACACCAGGCTACACAGCCTCTCTACCTGAGCAGCTGAAGCTGTGGCTCGCACCCTCGACACACAGACACACAGACAGTGCTTCTGCATGCCAGCCAAACGTGTACTCAACTGTGAGAAATAAATATGTGAAGTGCTTTTCTTTCGTTTTTTTCCCCCCTTTTCTTTCTGTCAGCGACATACACTCCTAACACAGGACGGGTTGTTTTTATTGACTGAGTTGATAATTAAGCCATAGTAATGCGCGGATCGGCTCTGATAGCACCCAAATCAGCATGTACGCGTCAACCATCCAGCCGTTACAACGTGGTTGAGCTAGCAAAGCAGTTTTGTGTTGCTATGTGTGGTGTTTATTCAGTTTTGGGAAATCACGATGTCTATAAAGCATTAGTGACTGCAGCTGACAGGGACAGCTAACAGCAGCAGCAAAGCTAACATCACGACGTCATCTATTAAAAACCTCCCGTTGTCGAATACGGCATGAAACTACTCAAGATAGCTCAATCATGTTGTAACTCAGACATCTGCTGGAAAAAATATTTTTCCACGAACCATCTGAGTTATTGTGTTATTACAGACACTGCTAACAGCTTTTTTTATTTTATTTATTTATTTTTTTCTTCTTCTTTTTTTTTTCTTCTTTCCTCTTTTTTTTTCTTTTTTTTCTTTTTTTACCACTTGTCTGCATTGGTCTTCATAGCTTAGCGCCACAAAAGGGTGCAAGCTTCTTGTGAAGATTGATGCACTGTTGATCTTGCAGTCAAGTATTTTATACCCATAATGCGTGGTTGTGACCGTCACCCACCCTCCCTGGAGACTAGCCTATCAGCCTTTATTGGAAAAGTTTCTTAATATGAGCCAGAGAGGGCCATGAACCCAGGTGTGTCAAGGGGAAAGTAAGGAACAAGCAAGGGGGAGGGGGCAGGTGCTTAAGTCCTGAGTTATATAGTGACAGTGCATGCGGAGGAGAAGGAGGGAAAACAAACAAACAAATAAACAAACAAACAAACAAACAAAGGGATAAACAGGCAGTGTAGCTGATGTATTGTGGTCTTGGGGTGGTTGTGCTCCATGCAGATTATCAGAAATAAAAATATACGTGTCTACTATACTGTACTGAAAAACAAAAACAA
The DNA here is from genome assembly GCA_026686955.1 of Epinephelus cyanopodus. Taxonomy (NCBI): domain Eukaryota; kingdom Metazoa; phylum Chordata; class Actinopteri; order Perciformes; family Serranidae; genus Epinephelus; species Epinephelus cyanopodus. Next base: position 2,886,674 of record CM048928.1, read on the forward strand.
AAGAGAAGTCTATACTGAACACCAAAAATGTGAGAGTCTTGGTGGAGGGGAAAGCCCGACTGTAGAGAAGAGAGAGTGCTTTGTGGAAGGTATCAGAGGCAAATGGGCCCCTTTGAAGTGATCCCATCGGTTCTTTGCGATGCGTCACGGGGCTGAAGTAACGAACATGCATGCGTGAATTTGAGCCCTCCCAATGTGTTTATGAAAACCAACACCAGGGTCCAGGGCCGGCCCTGCGGGGGAAGGGGGGCGGCCCGTCACCCACAGGACCAAGAGACCACAGGAGCGCCCAGACCCCACGACCAGGGAGCCACAGAGGCGGCAGGACACCCCGCAGGCCCCAGGACCCGGGGCGGCAATGGCTGGCCCCCCCAGAGAGCCAGAGACACACCACAGGCTGGCGGGACAGGAGGGCCCACCCACCCACCGCCCGACGCGGACCGCCCCCAACCCCCCCACCAAATACCACCCACCCCGACCACCCGCCCACCCCCTACCCCCGCCCCCCACCCAAAGGCGCACCCAGGGACCACCCCCGACCCAAGGCGCCGGGCGCGGGGGCCCGGCACCGCCCCCGGGGAGAGAACCAGCACCACACCGAACGGGCCGCCCCAGGCGCCGGCCACCAGCGGACGTCGGACCAGACGGTAGTGAGAGCCCAACCAGGCCCAGGCGAGTGAGGGAGGCAAAGAGGCGGTGATGCCGAAAGGCATATGTCCCCGCGCACCGGGAAACCCGGAGACCAAGAGGGGCCACCCGCCCGAACCCCCCAGGACGAGCCACCACCAACACACAGGAGAGAGCGGCCCACCACGAGCAGTGAATCCCCCATCGGGACCCCCCGGCAGAGGGCCCAAAAACCACAGCCGGTCAGGAGGCAGAACCCCGGCAGAAACCCACAGAGCCCCCAGGCGCCACCCGGCCCACCCACCACAGGGCCACGGGACCCCCCAGACACCGGGAACCCAGCAACACCACCATGATGTAGATGGGCTCCCTGGCTCCAACCCCCAACCCAGGAGGGCCGGGCCCCACGAGCCATGCCATGCGTATCAACAGTGTATGTTAACCCACCACCCCCCCCTTACTATGATTCTCCGATCCCTGACGGAGAAACATTAACCCTACACCGTGAATGTGCATGTGAGTGCCCATAAGTGTGATGAGATGCATTAAAATTGAGGGACATAGGAGACAGGTGTGGCCAAGGCTGATGGCTACAGCACACTGCTGTCCTGCAGCCCGTGCAGCCATAAGGCACCTGGAACCTGTTCCCATTTGTCCCCCAAAATGTAGGTGTATATGGTGCTTTAAAATTAGAGGACAGAAAAGGATGGGCCGGGGGGCAGCATGGAGGGCTACCGGACACCACTGTCCCATAGCCTGCCCCATCATGAAGCCCCCCAATCCATCCGTGATCTGCACCTCCAAGAGTGAGTGTATGTGGTGCGTTAAAAACTGTGGAATGTGTGTGTGGAGAGTGAACAAAATGTGGTTTAGGAGGCCAGGCCAGTGTGGGCCCGGCCCGAAGGCTGGAGGGCTGGATGACAGGGGCCAGAAGGCGGCGCCAACCAGACCCCGGCGCCGCGAGGCCCCCGCCCCCCAAGCAACTGCAGCGCCAGGCCCCCGCAATGGTCCCGACCTGGGTCACACCGCCCGCAGCAAACCGACCCCTAGTAGAAGGGCGAGACACGCTACCAGGGGGCACGGAAGACGAGCCCCATCCAGCCCCCCCGAACCCCGCCGCGCAGGAGCACAGGCCAACCCGCAACCCCGCCAGTACCCCCCCAAACCGCCACAGACCCAGGGCCGGGCCCCCAGTCCATCCGACCCGCCCCCCCACCACCGGCCGCACACCAACGGGCAGGCCCACACTGCACAGCACCAGAACACCCCCCGCAGGCAGCACCCAGCCCCTGCACCAGGCCCCCCAGCCCGGGGGAGGACCCCAGGCCCGCCCAAGGCCGGGAGAGAGGGGCAGGGAGGGACAGGGAGAGGGGGGGGGAGGAGGAGGAGGGAGGGGGAAGGGCGGGAGCGGAGCGAAGGGGGGGAGGAGGAGCCCACCCACCCCGCACCACCCGGGGTGGAAACAGCCCCCCAAGGGGGACCGGCCACGCCGCCCCCGGCCCAGGGAGCACGAGGAGATCCCACCGCCTCCGGGCACACAGGGCGAGCAGTCCAGACGCACCCGCCCCCAGGGGAAACCGCCCGGCCCCGCGACCCCACACAGAGCCAGAGAGCAGGCCCGGATTCAAGGGGGAGAAGGTGCACCTAACACATGCTTAAGACCTTGAAATCTGATGAACCGCTGTGGTATATTGTGGTGTGAGAGATAGAGGGAATAGGGGTTACATCATTAACAGAAACAGAAACAGGTTACATATGACACAACAGTCTTTCTAGACTTGTAATATTTATATTACATATTATATATATATATATATATATTTATGTACAGGTGGCATATGCTCACAGGCTGAGTGGCACTATACAGACATGTTTAGTGAGAGAATAAATGGTGACCATTTTTCTGTAAAGTATGTTAATTGATTTCTGTGGCCGGCAGAAATTTTCTCCAGTGAAATATGTTCTACAAGGAGATTCAGCCAATGGTTGATGTTGAGGGTCTGTTTATCTTTCCAATTGACTAGGATTGTTTTCTTGGCGATGGCGAGAGCTACAAGAAGAGAGTTGCAGTGGCTGATTGGGAGGTCAATTGTCATCAGGTCACCAATTAAGCACAGGTTGGGAGATAGTGGGATCCTGCAGTCCAAAATGGAGGAGAGTTTTTGAGTGACTGTTGACCAGAAGTGCTGGACGGGTGAACATAACCAGAGTGCATGAAGTAGGTTGTCCGCAGTGTTCTGAGTACACTGAGTGCATGTGTCAGATTGACTAAAGCCCATTCTATTCATCTTTTGTTGGGTGATGTGTGTTCTGTGGAGTACTTTAAATTGGATAAGTTGTATATTAGTGTGTCTCGTCATCTTAAATGTATTTTTGCATATCTGAGTCCAGAAGTCAGGGTCCGGTGAAACACCCAGCTCCTTTTCCCATTTTAAAATTGGTAAATGAATAGAGCTGGTCTTTGACAGTAATTTATAAATCTTGGAAAGGTTCTTCTTATTACTCGGAGAAAGATTTGTAATATGTTTGGCAAATTCAGCTAACGTTAGCCCAGCTGATCTACGATAACCATGTTATTAATTACACACACAGAAATAGTAATGATTGTTCAATCATTGTGTTTATAGACTTTACAAACATCAGATTAGTCTAAACAGTGATATAGTGACGTGAAAATGTGATATATAGCTAAACTCAACAAGGTAAAAACAAGGCGATTCCCATTTACACAGTAGTCAAGAGTGCTGGACCAGAAGTGTCACACAAAAAAACGGAAGCTGGCTGCGTTCTGTTTTGCTTCCGTGTTTCCATGAAAAATAAGGTGGATAGTTCTATGCCTTAAGGGTCCATAGTCATACCTGTAAATGTTGTGGATGTTCTGCAGGGTGTATGGAATCAAACAGTTAAACCCCATTTCCACCAAACATTTTCGGTATGGTACCTTTGGAACCAAAAGTACCTTTCAGACATGGTACCTAGACCCTTGTGATTCCACTCCAAAGTGTACCTTTAAATGTGGGCGTTGTTGTTGTCGCTCATTGCTCATTCCAGCACTCACTGTATTTCCTCATTATTGGTGACACAGAGGGAAGTCTGCACCCTAAATATCATCCACAGGACAAGACTGCACGCCGACATTTTCAGAACAAAATAGCTCAAACCAAAACAGGCTGCAGTGAGAGTCTCTCTCCATGGGATATTAAAAAATACTGGGTTTGTGCAGCTCTGGGGTTTAGTGTTGCACTGGTCTGACGCTACGCAACGCTTTTCTTGTCTCTGAGTGAGAATTAGAATATGTGCAGTTCAAATAACCTGGCCGAAATGATCAAAGGTGTAATATAGAATATTTAAGGTGTGTTGATTGAGTCGTGTCGTCAGCTCATGCATTGAGTAACAGTACGAGTTAATGTTCCACCTTAATAATCTTGGCAGTCGGCACATTGAATCTAGTTATTTTTTCTCCGACTCTAATGCCAGTTGCTCTTCCAAAACAATATGGCAGCCGGCTGGTAACAAACAATCTTCTAATACAGTTTAACAATAAGCCTTAAGAAGTTCCTGAAAATATTTAAGGTTAGAAATAGGCAATGAATCTTGGTTTCTGTTTGATCAGCACTGACCAGTTTAACTGTTTGATCACCAATTTTTAAGCCTCTGTTTTCCCAATTCACCTTATTTTCAAACACGGAAGTAAATAGTGATCAACTTCCATGTTTTTGTGTGTGACTTCCGGTCAGCTGCTTTCCCTAACTGTGCAAGCTAATTTTTTTTCAATTTTCAATTGTTTATGTTAGTCAATCAGTTAGTTAGTCTGTGTATTTTATATAGATAACTGTGCCCACGTTTCCGTTTTCCGGTAATTGCCGGTAAAAATAATTCCCTCTAAATGCAAATAAATTGTACGTCAATCAAAATCTATGAACCCAAAAAGCACAATCTATCCCGAATGAGACAAACTGCTTGATCCCCATCTCCAGTATACCAGCAGAGAACCTGCAGAACTGAATCAGCGAAAAAACACACCGCGCTACACAGCCTCTCTACCTGAGCAGCTGAAGCTGCGTCTCGCACCCTCGACACACAGACACACAAACTGTGCTTTTGCATGCCAGCCAAACGTGTGCGCAACTGTGAGAAATAAATGTGAGGTGTACGCTCAATCACATAAACAAACAATGGCCCAACTCTGCTAAATATGTCTATCAATGAGCATATGCTCAGTTAGCACCCAAAATTTATGACAGCGGAATTTTTTGCCGATCTACTGCTTGCTCTGCCCAGCTACTTGAAAGAATGGCTGCTGCAGCAATAGGCTACTATTTTAATTTAGCTGCTAACATAAAGTACTCTTTGCTGCTAATTTAGCATTTTTGACATTTACAAAGCTCTCCAAATGCCTTTACATGCCCTCACACATATAAGACACTAAATTTAAAGTTTAAAAGCTAAGGACTAACTACTTCACAACACACATGCAAACATACCTGGAGGTGAGAAATGCAAGACTTTAAATATTTTTTCTTCCTCGTCTTACTAACAGAAAAGCATCATTTGTCATTGTACAGTGGGAGCCACTCAAAAGTTCTCCCGTTTCCATGACTGAACCTCAGCAGGTCCGCGGCAGACTGCTCCGTGCAAGCCTGCCACCTGCTCTGTGGAGTTAATTTAACCCCCTGCGAAGACATAGGAAATGAAAACAATGCCAATGTAAAGTCAATTAGGATCCTTTCCCGTGGTGGACACACGGATTCCCTGATTCAATTACGTTACGTTAACCTCGTTTTCTTCAATGATATCTTTAACATTCCTGTATACACACAAAAATGTGGACGTGACCTTGATAACTCAACAATATAACAGGTTGATGTCAAGGCCATAAAATAAAATAAATGTATTTTGGCAGCTTTTGTTAGCGTAGAGCTTTAAGAGCATTGTGCTGTGGGCGGATGGGGCACGTTCCATTACTGTTTTGTAGCTACTGTCTGCCGTCTGTGGGCTTCATTCCATTTCAGATTGCCGTCCGTCTGCCGTAACTGAATCCAAATGCCATCAATTAATAAATAAATAAGAAGAGAAAAATAAGGCTGAGCACAGAAGAACCAGAGAGGAAACACCATCACATGGAGCCGTCCGCCCCCAGCAACCCGGCCCACCTCCACTCCACCAAGGGAGAGCGAACCCCAAGCCAGCGCCACAGAACCAGCGACCGCTCCGCTGGTTATACCTCCGAAAATTATACATTTTGATGGTAGGCTACATACATATTGCAAAACTCTGTAGACTCAGTAGAACAAAGCATATTTTTGTTTACAAATATTTATTTGAACCATTCATACGGTCAATAAAAAAATATTTTTGACAAGGTCTGTGTTTTGGCTTGGACCACAGTAGCGGAGTCGGACACAACGGATGAATTAAAGTACATGTTTTTAATGTTCAGAAAAATGGCGACAGGCAGATACAAACTGAAACAATGCCAGCGCTGAGCAGGGATGGTGACCGGAGGGTGGCTGGCCGCAGCGAGCTGGTGGCAGGCAGAAAAACTCCAGAACTCACGGTGAAACTGAGATGAACAAAACGGCAGGTGAGGAGGCAGCGAGGCACACCCTAGGGAACCGGAGAAGAAAAAAACAGGTTGAGGCACAAGGAAAAAACACACTGATGACTTCTAACGAGCTTACTAGAAAAGTACAAAGGGAAAAACTCAGGTTGCACTACCAAACAGGACGGAATTATCTGGCAGTGTGGTGGAGTGAGGACCGGTCTTTTATGGAGAGGTGATTACTGATGAATGAGCCTCAGGTGTGCCTCGGCTGCAGAGCGGGAGCTGGAAAGTGGGTCAGCCACACCTCCAGCCACACACACTGAAACGAAGGAAGGTAAGGGAGGGGAGAAAGGTGGAGGAGAACAACAGAAAACAAAAACAAAAACCCAAACCATGACAATTTTGTTACTAATAAAAACAAATGTAATCTCAATGTGAGCGCGCCAGCTGGCGGAACTGTGGTTGAACCACTTCCGATGTTCATTGATTCTTTCATTGATTCATTGATTCATTCATTCATTCAGTCATTCAATCGTGTGTTCAATGTGTATGTGCGTGTGTGTGGGTGTGTGTGTGTGGGTGTGTCAGAGAGGAGCATCAATAAAAAAAAAGTTTCCAGCAATTATTTCGGTGTTTATTTCTTTTATTCTTAGCAAATCACGACTCTCGACTGGAGACAGCAGCAAAAAAAAAATAAAAAAATAAATAGCGTCAATTAATTGACATGAGACATTGGAGAGGTTGTCAGTCCTATTATATAGTCTGTAATATTTTTTTTTATTTTATCATAACTTCTCGGAAATTACTCAAAAGGAGAACATGCTAAAAGTAAATATAATAATAGGCTAAATACTATCTAAGCAATAATAAAGTGTCTAAACAATAATAAATAGTATCTAAGTTATCTATTAGACTACCATTCCACTCTGTAAATAGATTTTAACATTTCAATATAATTTTAATATTGTTTTTTCTTATTTCATTATTGTTATTATTGGTTTACTTTTTAGCAGTATTGTATTGTCTGAGGATGACTCATGTTAGTAACTATCTACAGTAAAAAAGATAAAAAACAAGCAAAGAAACAAACAAAAATCATTTTATACACTGGGCCTTCAGAGTCCTCTGAAACTAGACCTGACATGGCTTGTGTCCAAAAAATGAAAAAATCAAAACTTTGTCATAGAGCTAAACCAAATACATCATTGGAAAGGTCTCAACCTGGAGAGATGTCAGTATGAAGATTCTGCATGGCTCCTGCTTTCAGCCATTCACCTTTGAACCTTGACCTCAGTGCATGTTTGAGGGCATATAACTCAGCAACTAAAGGGGGTACAGACATGGGACCAACTGTTATAGAGAGCTCTTGACCTCAACTATCATGTGAGTGTAGTCTGATTACACAAGTGTGTTTACCATCCCCTTAAAGTCCACAGTGTACTCTCAATTCAGTATTTACAACTTCCAAATCAAGGAAAAACACTTATCTTTTTTAAAAACTTCAGTTCCCTGGGACCGCGCCATGCAGCTTGATACATATCAGCAACATAGTTGTAGTTCTTCTGATTTGCAAAGTAGGGTTCTAAATAGTGTTGTAAAAAGATATATCTACTGAATATATCTAGTATCTAGTAAGTCCAAACTAGTTATTATATCTAGATGAACTATGTTAAGAAAAAGTAAAGATGTTGGCTAATTTTCGATATTTTAGCTAATATGCTAGAAACGGTGTTTTTGGGTCGGTAGGTTTGTTTGAGGCTTGTAAAATAGGGTCATAAAAACATACATCTACTGAATATATCAAATGTCTAGTTAAGCTGAACTAGTTATTAGACTGCACCTAGATGAAATATGTTAAGAAAAAGTAGGCATGATGATTAATTTCAGATATTTTAGCAAGTTCTCTAGAAATGACGTATTTGGGACTGAATATTTGAATAGGCTAACAAATGTCTAGTACAGCCAAACTATCACGTTGTTATCATTATCATTATTGGTGAGAAATTATAACAGAGGAATATATTTGCCATTTTAATATCAGTAACACTTCTGCGTTTTTGTGTGTATACAGGAATGTTAAAGATATCACTGAGGAAAACAAGGTTGGCGTGGCGTAATTGAACCAGGGAATCCATGTGTCCATTACGGGAGAGGATCCTAATTGACTTTACATTGGCATTGTTTCTGTGGTGGCAGCACGTAATTTCGACCCACTATGTGCTGCCACCAGGGAATGCGGTGTTAAGAGGTCATGGTCATTTCACGTATTTCTGTGAGATCAGGTAGGAGCAGTGATTATCGCCACAATACTGTAATATCTGCAGATTTGGGAAAGATGGCTTATCAGCTGGTCCATGGCTCCACTGAGCCACTATTTAGCCTTGTAGCATTTTATGACTAGGTCGAATTACAACTACTGTATGCAACCCATATATTTTAACATAACATTACCATGTGAAAGGCCAAGAGGACGCTCTCTTTTTATCTTTCAAAACCTACTTGTCCCTATGTTTCCCGTTAATTAGGCTACCCCAGTGTAATTAAACTTCATCTCATTTATTGTGCTTTGTGTGACTTTTTTGCCGTGTTATCATAATTCAAATTGAGGTATTTGGAGAAGATCCAAGAAATAAATAACAAAGATCCGTACGAGCTACCTGCAGCTGGAGCAGGGACCGAGACGCGTTGCCACCCTGTACCTACATGCAGTTGGTTCACTACTTAGTTTTCAGCATAAGTTACTATACTATGCAGGAATTAAAAGCCTGAAATCAATTAACAGTCCCACTAAGACATGGCATAATGGTTGTGTGTTCTGTGCGTAAAAGGCAGCAGGTGGACTACACTTTGGCATGATGACACACACACACTCACTCACTCACAAGGTGAAAACAAAACCAGGCGTCACGGTGTGTCACAGCTGGTAAAAATGTTATTTAATAAGTTCACCAGCAATTTGTCTTTGTAGAAAGAGTGTTCCTGGTACTCTGGATAATCCACAGACCTCACTGTCAAGATTTTTTGTCATAGGGGCTGGATGCACATCTCTACTGTGTAGCCTCCTGCTCAGACGCAGGCAGCATATATTACCCTCTCTGCACAGAGATGCATTTATTTATAGTAACCACGTTTTATAGTGAGCAGCATATACATGTCCTCGACAAATCCCGACCAAGTTTGGATGAACGAGTCACATGCAATCTGACAGGAAATGAAGGCTGCTCATCGGTCCCGTGCGCCACTGTATGGAGGATGCATGGATTACATGAGAGTAGCAAAAGAATGCACGGTATAATTAACCACAAAACACGTAAATAACTTCATATTACTGGCGTGTAACACTCATTAATGCTTAAGCTGAGTCCTTTACGAAATGAGAATGTCCATTTGAAATAATCTTCTCATGTTTATTGTCCGAAAATGAATTAAATTTGTTCAAGGTGTCAAACTGATCTTTGTGCATGATGATCTCAAACACACTTGACTGACTTATATTTTCGTTAGGCTATTATTTTTTCCGTTATTGTATAATTATTTTCAATAAATCAGACAAGCTTATTCTATTGGAATTTATATTTATTTTTGTATGACATTTTACACAGCTGCAATGCGCAGCGGAGTGGTATTTCCCCAAAATGTAATAAGAAAGACAGTAGAGGGTTTTTTTTGCCATTTGCGTGTTTTTATTGAAGGTGCAAACACAATTAGGCTACACAATCAACGAAAGCCCAGGCGCTGTGACTCTCGATCAAGCTTTCTGGGGCTCCTCAGTCTCTCGTTGATGTGGTCTCAGATCCTGTGCCACTGGTCCCTAGACAGATTGGGAAAACGCTGTGTCGGGTGGTGGTGGACGCTTTTTTTGAGGTTGTCAGGCAATGTCGCTTTTCCACTAGAACCAGTCCAATTCACCTTCTTCTCCCAGCACTGATACTCCTCAAACGGGGTCAGAGCCATGAAGACATTGGCAGCATACAGATCTGGCCGGTGCTGTCCTCACTGGTGGCATTGCTTATAGAAGTCCTCCTCCCACTCAGCAGAAATGACTCTAAGCGTGATGTCCGGCAAGGATGGAGCTGAGGTCCATGGGGTTGCTGGTACACTTTTTAGCTCTGTGCTTTCAGAAAATAACCATCATGCGGTCTGTTCGTCCCTGCAGACAGGGGCAAAAGGATCGATGCACAGCCTCCATTTCCTTTCTGATTGTGTCTGTCTCGTTCATTCAAACTTTATAAACACGGTTGGGATTTGTAGGGGACATATGTATGCTGCTCACTATAAAATGTGTTTACTATAAATAAATGCATCTCTGTGCAGCGAGAGCTTAAAATCTTCATCAGTAGGTCAACAGGAGAGAGGGTCCACTTTTGGAAATGCATGAAAGCCCTGAGTCAGGAGCGCAGACTTTTCTATTTTTCATTCAAGGTTACAAATAATGCTGTTATGTTCCTTAAATGACTTGATTTAGTTATCAAAGTTTCATTTTCTTAACAGTAAAGATGCCATGTTCATCCATTCTAGTTCTCTAATAACTGCATGTTATTATAAAATAACTTCAAATCAAATCCTTAATCATTGATAAGTGTGTGTGCTTCCCCCGCCCCTCCCAACAAAAATCCCGCCCCCCCTCTCAGAAAATAGTTCCGACGCCCATGCCTGCAGAATCTCGCTCTGGATAGACAGCAGCGAACCAGGAGTGCACAAGACCACCTTTTATTTTTATTTATTTTTTATTTTTATTTTACCCATTATCAAACCTGAGTTCATGGCAGTAAAAAAATGTTGATTGGTTCTCTGTTGATTTTTAAGGCTTTACTGTAGGATACTATATAACCTGCATCGGTACCACTGCCCACCGCTATGGTGGATGGAGGAATTAATACTTTTTTTTAAAAAAAAAAAGAATCATTAAATAGGCTACAAACACTCAGTTTCTCCCAGTCAGAGCCAACATAAAAATTAGTTCCATGAATTCCTGCTGTATGTTAGTGTGTCGGGTTTTTATCCATGAAAGCCAGGGACACTTGGCTCCAACACTCCTTCAAGAACTTCTTGTCACGTCACTTCTTTATTTTACAATATCAGACTAATTAAGTTAATAAAACTACGAAATGAAAAATCACAAAAAAAAAGACTCAGTGTAGAAATGTCTTCTCTCTCTCCCCGCATTCCAAATAGCCCAGTACGCAAACAAATGGTTAGAGCATAGTTATGCTAAATCACTGGTGTTGGAGGGGGAAGGGCAGCTCACAGCGCACACATTTTGGCAGCCGACATGAGCCGACAACATTCAATACATGTAAACCAGAGGGGACCGTGCTTGTTAGCGTAGTGTGCGGCTGAATGTACATTATCCCTTATAATTACACAACGGATCTTACTGCTCAGCATCCCCTTTTAATAATTGTTTATATTCTCTTCCCAAAATAGCAGAAACAACTGCGCCAGGCCACTTTATTTATTTATTTTTTTGACTAGACTGTCCGCCGTCAAAACAGAGGGGTCTTTGACAAGTAGTTGAAGTTTTCACATACAGTACAAAGAGTACTGCATGTGAAAACTTCAGCTACTTGTCAAATCCTGTAAAGTTGTGATTATAATCTCTTATTATTCAGTCTACAAGTAAAGTCTTAATGTACTGTGTATTGCCAAGATCTATACAGTTAGGCTGCTGTACAAGATTCTATTCAAGACATTGAAGAGACTTAATGACAGATGCCTTTCATGCAGTCGCCAGTGGCTGGTTTTAGATCATAAGGCAAGTCGCCTGTTTCAACTGCCAATCAGCTCGTAACAAAGTCAGCTGGGCACGTGGGGCAGTACCCGGTGTATTTCAGTTGTCAGAGCTGTGCCAATTAAACTTGATGAAGGCTCAACAAATGTTAAACATTAGACACCAGTGCACAAGACAGAAGGACAGGACTGCTGCTTCATTCATGGGTTTTTTACGTGCATCCAAGTGCCTGTGCTGTGTGTAATTGAACTGGGAAGGCGCAGCAGAGCAAGCGGAATTTCTTCACAAGAACACAAATAATATATTACACACAGCTTTACACACAGAATATCCTCTAAAACTCTCAGTATCCTCATTAACTGCCTTTTGCTGACAACAATCCCATGCAAAGCAGCAAGTGCAGAGTGAGTGAGTGACTGAATGAATGAATGTGGATTCAAATTAATTAAAACGTGCGCACGATGTAAAGCATGATGTTTTATCCTCTCACGGCCACTGAGGGGCTCCGTAATTTATTACAAAAAGGTCAACAAAACAGGTTTCCAAATTCAAACAAACGGAATCTTCAGTATTACACCTTTTCGCTTACTTTTCTTTCAGACATTTTTTGAAGATGTGATCTCACTGATTAACTAAAAACAATTATACAATAACAAAAAAAATAATATCCTAACGAAAATAGAAGTCTAATCAAGTAAATAGCCTTCAGAAAGTGCATCAGTAAAAGCCCAATTCTATACGGCTGCCCACTGCTGACATGCACAGTGTGCGACTGAAATGTCTGCACTGCAGCACTGCAGCTGTGCCATATTCTACAATATCCAAACTGGCGGATCCTTTAGAATAAAGAGGAAGGGCCAACATTTCGAATAATAAAGGCAGGAATATTCGTAATGTTGGGACTTATGAAAAAAAGGTGAAGGACCGCCAGCTGGAACTTGGCTGGGATTTGGCTGGGATGCTGGCTGACAACTGGCTGGAAGGGAAACTTTTGAAGTGGCTCCGACTGTACGTATTAGTATCCTAGTTATGTAGGGTGGCACCACCTACTGTGCAGGAGTGGAACAACTACCAGCACTTTTTTTTTTTTTCAAGTGAGAAATTGTGTGGTGTGAGACCGTGTGAAATCAACCGATCTCACAACGAATGCGTGAGATTTAGCAGCTATGTAGACAAGAAGCTTTCTGGTTCAAACCCAGGGTGGAGATTTTGTACCCCAGGGTGGGGGAGCCCCTCTGTGTGGAGTTAGCATGTTCTAACTAACATGTTTTGCGAAGCCTACCTCACTGCCATCATACCTTCCATCTGGAAAATGGCTACCATATCCCTGTCCCCAAGAAGCCACGGCCCACTGAACTCAACCAGTACTGACCTGTTGCCTTAACATCCATAATCATGAAATGGCTGGAGAAGCTGCTCCTGAACACCATCCTGCCAGCTGTCAACCCACAACTGGACCCCCCAATTTGCCTACAAGGCTAAGAGGGGCACTGAGGATGCTGTAGCCTGCTTGCTTCACCTCCTCCTGCAGCACCTGGATTCCCCAGGCCACTTCACCCGGATACTCTTCGTGGACTTCAGCTCTGCTTTTAACTGCATCCAGAGGCACCTGATGATCCAGAAGCTGCCCCACCTCAACATCTCCCTCCAACTGATTTGACTCATCCACAACTTCCTCACCAACAGGCAACAAGTAGTACGGCTGGGGTCAACCACATCTCCTCCCCTCACCATCAACACTGGAGCACCGCAGGGCTGTGTGCTAAGTCCTTTCCTGTACATCCCCTGTTATGTAATGTATAATCTCTGCTGACTTGCTTTGACTTGCAGTCTGCCCCTCCCCTAGCCCAGACATCATGGCTGCAACCCCCCTTATCCTCACCTTACCTTCCCTCTCACCTACACTCCTGGCACACTGCTTCGTGCCTCCCCCACCCCCGCTCCCCCAGACATCTTACCACCCCCCACCCCTTGTCCTTCACTACCTGTCAGGTGAGAGATCAGCTGAGGAAGATAAAGACGAAGAATCCTGCTGGTCCAGATGGCATCAGCTCCAGGTTCCTGAAGTCCTGCACAGACCAACTGTACGAGATAGTTGAAACCATCTTCAACCTGAGCCTGAGGCTGGCACAGCACTATACAGGAAAAGCCAAAGCAGACTCTACCTGCTGAGGCGGCTCAGGTCTTTTGGAGTGCAGGGGGGTCCTGGAGACCTTCTTTGACACTGCGGTGGCATCAGCCATCTTTTACAGATTGGTCTGCTGGTGCAGCAGCGTCTCGGCTGCAGATAGGAAGAGACTGGACAAGCTGAGCAAGAAGGCCAGCTCTGTCGTGGGATGCTCTCTGGACTCTGCGCAGGTGATGGGAGAAAGGAGGACGACAGCCAAGCTGTCATCTTTGAGGACTAATGACTCCCATCCTCTGCAGGAGAAGATAAAAGCTCTGGACAGCTCCTTCAGCGATAGACTGATTCACCCAAAGTGTGTGAAGGAACGTTATCGCAGGTCCTTCCTGCCTGCTGCTGTCAGGCTACATAACCAGCACTGCTCACAGTAAACTGCACCATGGACACTTTATGGACACCACAGCTGTCTGCTGTTTTGCACATAACATACAATCACTTGCACTAGATGTGCTCCCTTTATCCACTGCTCATTTTCATTCACTGCTGCTCATCATTATTATTATTATTATTATTGTTATTGTTATTGTTATTTATTGCCGTATCTTGTATTTTTGTAGTTATTTTGCATGCCTAGTTTTTTTAATTTTTAAGTTTTTAAGTTTAAATTTTGAAATCTTTAATCTGACTCCCCTTGACTGCTCTAACACTGAAATTTCTCAATTATGGGATCAATAAAGATGTATCTTATCTTATCTTATAATCGCTTTCGTCTTAAAGCTAAAAAATGGCTCCTATCCACTCATTCTTGTCAGCCTTAACTTGAATCTGGTGACACTGTCTACGATTTCTAACTGGGCAAACATGGGGTATACCTATACTTCATTTTATTTCTTAATTTAATGTCTTGTAGTACCATTATTGCTGTAAGGAACTGTCTCTTTAACTTTTCTCATATTTCTCACATAAATTACCATCGTATTGGTGGTACCATGGTATTTACAATTGTAATTTCTGAAAGTACTCCATATATTTTCTTACTGTCGCATTAACTGATGGTTTATTTCATGGGTCGCTGAGGTCATATGTATTTATGTATTTATATGTTGATAAATCTCACACTGTATTGTCCTACAAGCACTTTACTCTGGTTGTAGGTTTTGACACTTTACTCTTGTATTTTGTGAACCTGCTACTGTTGATTGTATATTATGCTATGTTTGTCTTTGTTAGTCATGGTGCACTTTAGGTCTGTTTGTCTTATTGTGTTGATTGTTTTAATGTGTTTTTAAGGACTACAGGTGGAAATTAGCTTCTCTGCTAGTGTACACATCTTTTATTCTTATGAATGAGTTATGGAAGTGCATATTCTCCTTTATAAACTAAAGAAACTAAACTACACACTCTACACAAACGACAGCATCAGTCCATCACCCACCACAAAATACTTAAAATACTCCGACAACACAGCCATCCTCGCCCTACTCACAGACAACAACTCCATCATTAAGTACCACACCACAGCCACACACTTCACTCAGTGGTGTGAGGACAACTACCTGGACCTCAACGTCAACAAAACAAAAAAGTCCCCCTTCACCACATTACCAAATGGTCATCCATAACCAAACAGTTGAAACAGTGGACAGTTTTAAATACCTCGGAGTAAATTAGACAACACACTCACCTTTGATCAGCACATCATGGACATTCAGAAAAGAAGCCACCAAAGACTGTCAATCATCTGCAATCTCAAATGTCTTTATGATGCTACACATCTACTGCTGCTTCTGTACCAAAGCATCATTCAGCCAAATCTATTGTACTGTTCCACTTGCTTTTTCAACATACTGTCTGTCATGAACCGAACTGTTGTTTTTGCTGTGTCTATCTATCGTTCAGTTTTATTGTTGGGTTCTCAGGACTTCGTACTTCTCAATGTTGTTGCTGTTGTTGTTATGGTTGTTGTTGTGTCAAACAAGTACATTGCTGTGAGAAAGAATTTCCCTTTGGGGACAATAAAAGTCAAATTCAATTCAAATTCTCTCCGTCTGCGTGGATTTTCTCCAGGTGCTGTGGCTTCCTCTCACAATCCAAAGACATGCAGGTTAATTTGTGTCTCTAAATTAGCTGTAGGTGTGAATGTGAGCATGAGTGGTTGTGCTGTCTCTGTGTCAGTCCTGTGATAGCCCTGTGTGACACACCTGTCCAGGATGTACCCCACCTCCTGCCCAAAGTCAGCTGGGATAGGCTCCAGCCACCCCACAACCCCTAACAGGATAAGTGGTTATGGAAAATGAATGAATGAGTGAAATTCGGCTCAGTAATAACTGTCAAGTTTCATAGATGATTCAACTATTTTTACCCATTATTAAGCTAGCGACTAGCACGTGTTTTTTTCCCTCTATTCATAATTTTTCAAATTACATGTAACATTAAAGTTGCAAGCAGCGTTGGGCAGGACCTCTGCCTCCCGCCGTTTGACCTCCAGCTCACGTAGACAGTCAAAGACAAAAGTGTTAGACGATTTTAGCTCACAGTTGACAATTTCTTCACATTTGCTCATGTTACTTTCAGAGGCACTAGCTCACTGGGGGGTGTCAGCATGTGATTTGTAGGTCTTCATGAGAAGAACAAGCCACTTTTGGTGTAATCTTTCTACAACATTCCTACAGGCTGCAGTGGCCAGTTTAGTGTGTCTAGGTGGTGCTAGAGAGCCCATTTTGGCACTTCTGGGGTTAATTTTTCCATTTTATCAAATTTTTCGCCAGTCCTGACAAGCATGCCAATTTTGATGAGTTTTTGAGCATGTTTAGGGGGTCAAATTTTGTTTTGTTTTTTGCGCACCAATGGGTTCCCATGTCATGCAGTAGGTGCCCTTTTTTCCTTTTCGCCCCTGCCCTTCAAACATCCAGAGTCTGTCACTGAGAGTGAAAGACAAGTTGGAGAGCAAGCAGATGGAGATGGCTTTCGAAGGTGAAATCTTACTTTGAAACGGCAAATAGCTCACTTCCTGTTGGATTTAAGTCTAGGGTGTCAGCACATGATTTGTAGGTCCCGATGAGACAAACAAGCCAGTTTGAACTTTGAACTTTCTACGACATGCCTATGGGCCGCAGCCACCATTTTAGTGGGTCTAGGTGGTGCTAGAGAGCCTATTTTGGCACTTTTGGTGTCATTTTTTTCATTTTAAAATTAAAATTAAAGTAAATTAATATTATGAAAATTGCCTCGGTGTGTGAATACGCAAAAACGATGTCGGACTCCGTAGTTTTATTTGGACCCCTCCCAAATCTGACCACTGATGACATGTTCAGCCGCATGTCATCATTTAATCGCTGGCTGTCCAGGTGGTGTCCAGCAAACAATGTGGGTTTCATTAATAACTGGCAAACTTTCTAGGGAAAATCTGGTCTCCTTAGGAGAGACAGCATTCATCCCACTTTGGATGGAGCTACTCTCATTTCCAGGAAACTGGCAAATTTTATTAGTAATTAAAATCCCTGACAACCCAGAGTTGATATCAGGACACAGAGTTGCAGTCCTATACGCTTCTCTGAGCTTCTAGTGCAATTACCCGCCCATAGTTTTCATAGTTTTACACAAACGGTGTCTGTCCCCCAACCACCTAAATTATCTAAATCTAAAATTAAACAAAGAGGAGTTGTGCGTAACAATCTCATAAAAATTAAAACCTCTTCTGTGACAGAAAGACAAAACAGGAGAATCAAATGCAGACTGTTAAATATCAGGTCTCTTTCGTCTAAAGCAGTCTTAGTAAACGAATTAATTTCAGATAATCATATTGATTTATTCAGTCTCACCGAAACCTGGCTGTGTCAAGACAAATATGTCAGTCTAAATGAATCCACTCCTCCTAGTCATAATAATACCCACATTCCTTGAGGCAGTGGCCGAGGAGGGGGAGTTGCAGCCATTTTTAACTCTAGTCTGTTAATCAGCCCTGAACATAAACTAGACTATAATTCATTTGAAAGCCTCATTCTTAGTCTTTTACATCCGACCTGGAAAACCTCGCAGCCACTTTTATTTGTTATAGTGTACCGTGCTCCTGGCCCGTATTCTGAATTCGTTTCTGAATTCTCAGAGTTTTTATCCAGTTTAGATCTTAAATCAGATAAAGTTATTATTGTAGGCGATTTTAACATTCATGTCGACGTTGTTAATGACTCCCTGGCTACCGCGTATTATAGTGCTGTCACAAAATTTAAGGAAATGATTACTCCATTGTTAAATTCAATACCAAGTCCTTAAGTAACAGAGGTTTCCCGTGCTGACTTTAACCTCTCCCGAATTGATCATCTTGTCGATAGTGCCGTAGGCTCGCTGTTAACAACACTCGACTCTACTCCTCTTAAAAAGAAGTTAACAAAGCAAAGAAAGTTCGCTCCTTGGTATAACTCTCAAACCCGTACGTTAAAACAAATATCGTGAACATTTGAAAGAAATTGGCGATTAACCAAACTGGAAGAATCTCGTTTAATCTGGGCAGACAGTCTCAAAACGTATAAGAGGGGCCTCCGCAATGCCAGAGCAAACTATTACTCAGCATTAATATAAGAAAACAAGAATAACCCCAAGTTTCTTTTAGCACTGTAGCCAGGCTGACTGAGAGTCAAAGCTCTGTTGAGCCTTGTATTCCTTTAGCCCATAGCAGTAATGATTTTATGAGCTTTTTTAATGACAAAATTCTGACTATTAGAGGCAAAATCCATGACCTCCTGTCCTCAGATAGTACCTCTCCTAAGAAGCCCACCCTGGATCCAGAGGTGTTAGCCAACTATAGACCAATATCTAATTTTCTCTTTCTTTCAAAGATCCTTGAGAAAATAGTCGCAGACCAGCTGTGTGATTTTCTCCATGATAATAATTTATTTGAGGAATTTCAGTCAGGATTTAGAGTGCATCATTGCACTGAGACAGCACTAGTTAAAATTACAAATAACCTTCTGATTGCCTCTGACAAAGGACTTGTCTCTGTACTTGTTTTATTAGATCTTAGTGCAACATTTGACACAATTGACCATCAAATTCTGCTACAGAGACTGGAACACTTAATTGGCCTAAAAGGTTCTGCACTAAGCTGGTTTAAATCTTATTTATCTGATCGTTTTCAGTTTGTTCACGTTCATAATGAATCATCCTTACGTACTAAAGTTTGTTTTGGAGTTCTGCAAGGTTCTGTGCTCGGACCACCACCATTTATTCTATATATATGCTTCCTTTAGGTAACATCATTAGAAATCACTCTGTACATTTCCATTGTTATGCGGATGATACACAGTTGTATTTATCTATGAAGCCAGAAGAAAGTAATCAGTTAACTAAATTTCATAATTGCCTTAAAGACATAAAAACTTGGATGAGCACCAACTTCTTGATGTTAAATTCAGACAAAACTGAAGTTATTGTTCTTGGCCCCAAACAACTCAGAGACTCTTTATCTGATGACATAGTTTCTCTCGATGGCATTGCTCTGGCCTCTAGCACCAGCATAAGAAACCTCGGATCATCGAACATTTGATCAAGAGCTCTCATTTAAAAAAAAAAAAACCTCACGGACTGCATTTTTTCATCTGTGTAATATTGCAAATATTAGGCCTATCCTGACCCGAAAAGATGCAGAAAAATTGGTCCACGCTTTTGTTACCTCAAGGCTGGATTACTGTAACTCTCTATTATCAGCTAGCTCTAGTAAGTCCTTAAAAACTCTCCAGCTAATTCAGAATGCAGCATCACATGTACTAACAGGAACTAAGAAACGAGATCATATTTCTCCTGTTTTAGCTTCTCTGCACTGGCTTCCTGTAAAATCCAGAATTGAATTTAAAATCCTACTGTTAACTTATAAAGCTCTAAATGGTCAAGCTCCGTCATATCTTAGAGAGCTCATAGTGCCATATTATCCCACCAGAACTCTGCGCTCTGAGAATGCAGGGTTACTCGTGGTCCCTAAAGTCTCCAAAAGTAGATCAGGAGCCAGAGCCTTCAGCTATCAGGCTCCTCTCCTGTGGAATCATCTTCCTGTTGCAGTCCGGGAGGCAGACACCGTCTCTACATTTAAGACTAGACTTAAGACTTTCCTCTTTGACAAAGCTTATAGTTAGGGCTGCCTCAGGCTTGCCTTGTACCAGCCCCTAGTTAGGCTGCCTTAGGGCTAGTCTGCCGGAGGACCCCCTATAATACACCAGGCACCTTCTCTCTCTCTCTCTCTCTCTCTCTCTCACTCTCTCTCTCTCCCTCTCTCTCTCTCTCACTCTCTCTCTCTCTCTCTATCTCTCTTGTGTCCTATTACTGCATCTGGCTAACTCGGCCATTCTGGATGTCACTAACTTGGCTTCTTCTCCGGAGCTTTTGTGCTCCACTGTCTCTCAGGTTAACTCGTATTGCAGTGGTGCCTGGATGGTGTGACATGTGTGGTTGTGCTACTGCCTTAGTCCTGCCAGATGCCTCCTGCTGCTGCTGTTATCATTAGTCATACTTCTACTGTTATTATACACATATGATTATTGTCAGACATGTATACTATCAGATATTAATGTATCATTATTAATTATAATATTATTACTTTCATTAATGTTGTTGTAAGCTACTGTCATTACCGTCTATCCTGCATCTCTCTCTGTCTCTGTCTCTTTTTCTGTCTCATTGTGTTATACAGATTACTATTAATTTATTTTGTTGATCTGTTCTGTACGACATCTTTTGCACGTCTGTCCATCCTGGAAGAGGGATCCCTCCTCGGTTTCTACCGTTTTCCCCCCCCCCCCCCTTTTAAAGGGTTTTTTTTGGGGAGGTTTTCCTTATCCGCTGTGAGGGTCCAAAGGACAGAGGGATGTCATATGTTGTAAAGCCCTATGTGTGGGGGGTGGGGGGTGGGGCAAATATGGAGTGTGGACTGGTGGCTGGAGAGGTGCCAGTTCACCTCCTAGGCACTGCCGAGGTGCCCTTGAGCAAGGCACCAAACCCCCCAACCGCTCGGGGCACCTGACCAAGGGCAGCCCCCTCACTCTGACATCTCTCCACTTTGTGCATGTATAGGTCCTGTTTGTGCATGTGTGTCTTTCGGACCTGTGTGTAATTGGCAAGCAAAAAAAATGTTTTCAGGGTGGGACTAATATGAATCATGTGAAGTTTGGCGGATATCAGACCATTTACGCCAAAGTTATAGCACTTTCGTTTTTCATGGCGAGACCTCAAAATTCAATACTTCAACACGCAGCGGGCACGCCTATGGGCTGAAATATGTGCCACCAGAAACTGAATTTGAATCATTTCTATTTGAATTTGAATTTCTAAACTTGAAGAATTGCATTGAAAAACTGAATTTGAATCACATAATTTGAAATTGTATTGTTTAATTTGAATCATTGCATTGAAAAACTGAATCTGAATAGTATAATTTGAAATTGAATTTATTAGTTTGGAACTGAAGTCCATTCAAAGTTGATCCTCACTGAAAATGCAACTCTCTATATATCTTCACATTCAGTTCTCACAATTCAGATTCAGTTCTCACAATTCAATTTCAAATTTACTGTGACAGACATCCAGGTACTTTAATGATGAAGGAAGAGCAATCGAGCGCAGATACACAGGACTCCTCTTCGGTCAATCAGCACCAACGTTTTTGAGCACGTAGGAAGAAGCGCTTGCTTGCCTTGACCAAGCAGCGACCTCCGGGGGTGACGAGTGAGGGTTTCCCTTTCATGACAACGGTGTGTGTGTGTGGGGGGGGTCGCCACTTTGAGTGGCAAGTTGCACCATCACAGGTGGCTAACTAGCATGCTAACTAGCTGCTGAGCTGAGCTCAGACTTGGCTGTCTGCTCGGCGTCGTCTCAGCTAATTCATGTCCATGTTCAAGGCATTGAACCTGTCGCCTCAGCCGTGTCTGTGCCTTTTTTGGGCATTTTTTTAGGCAATTCGGAAATTCTAGTATCATTTATGTTTATATGTTAGCACTAATTAGCGGGTATTGGTGTCTGCGGTCACCACCTAGTTTGTCAGCTTCTTGTTATTATTATTAAGCCTTTAATTAGGACATGTAAAATCACGTTGAGATCAGAGGTCTCATTTTCAAGTGCGACCTGTATCACAGCAGCAACATCCACATCAAGTTACAGAGCCACACACAATACGATACAACACAAGCTTAGCTCCTTAACTAACTGAGCTAACCAGCCAGCTAACATTTAGCCTTCAAGCAAGACGCCAGTCCGGGATGCATCGAAGTCAGAGCCTGACAGAGAAGTGTTAGGATTTAGGCATTTAGGGAGAGAATATTTTGAACAAAAGGCGTCTGTGTGAGGTTTGAAAATAAAGGTCCACCACATTAGTTAGCTAACGTGATGCAATGTTAACTTGTCAAAAAGTGTCGAACTGTGTGAAATTACAATAAGGTGTGTAACGTAATTAAAAAAGGCTTATGTGACATTTGACTGTCACATATAAAATATTAAGAAAATAAGAGTATGATATAGGCCTGTAGCTACACAACAATAGATAATGCACAGACAGAATATGGGGACTGTGATGGTCACCACCTTTTTGTTTTGCTAAAATAAATTGATTATGATCTGTTGAACAGTGAAGTAATTTGAAGTTGTATTGTTTGCATGTAAAGGTGTCTGTGAAGTAGGTAGCTAACCATATATTTTAATATCTATTTGTCTGTGTAAAGTTTTCCTCTAGGTGACCCAGACAGACTGGACCAGTGGACACTCAACACCAGGAGACAGAACTGGACTCCAAACAAAACTTCCCGTCTGTGCAGTGAACACTTTGAGTCATCACTTCAGCACTGACTCCAGGATAAAGACACCTTTTTTCATACAGTACCTCACAAACAGTCAAGAAACTTATTAGTTTAAAATGATGAATTATTGACCATAATACATTTAAATTCATTGTATATATTACTAATTGTCATACATTACTAAGTACTCAATTAGGGCACAGCTTGCTCTGTACTATTACTGATAAGGTGAAATTACTGACACACCAGTGCAGTTTAATCTTCCCTTGATGCAAAAGGCAAAATGAAGATTTTATCAATCAAGGAACATGACATGTATTTACCAACTTTAACATTTTAGTGCCTTTTATGCAAAGACCCTTTATCAATTACTACCTTTTTCCCCCACACACAGTCTGTGAAGAACCAATGGAAAAATATATTCTCATAATGAGACAGCCGAACATAGCATGATTCCACAGTGGCAGTGAGCTTTGAGAACAGTTCAGTTTCCTTTTGATAGCAACAATTATTTTAATGTGGATGAACTGCATACTGTACATTCATACTCCAGTTGTCTTGGTAGTACACTGTTAAATTTAAAATCACATTCAAATATAAAGTTGAATATCTACAGAACTTAAACTCAAAACTATTTTATGAATGACAGCCAATTACTCAGCAGTAAGATCATTTTGGTGGTGAGTGGTTTTTTAACCAAGACAGTTTTCTACCTGTGTTTTTAACCTGTCATCTTTCTCTCTTGTAGGACACTTGAGGAAAGTTACAACGCCTCGACCAATGATATGATATTTACTCCACAGTAAACAGGTTGTTTCACAAGAAATTATGACTTTGCAAATTATGACACTGGGTCCTAATTCATAGGTTTTATAATTACTGTTATAAATCTTTTCATTTATTTCATGTGTACTTTTTGTAACCTTTTAATAGTGATGATTTCATGAATGCAAGCTTTGACTTTATTTTGTTAAACTGTTTGTGTAATGGTTTTAACTTTTGCTATATAAAATGGATCAGACAAAAGTTACTTTAGAGTAAAAGCACATTTTTTGAAAGCTGTCATCAGTTTCCTGTGATGGCTGGAAATATAGTGGTGATTTAAACCTTTAACAAAATATAATAATAATAAAAATATTATAGTTAGTAATGGCATCTTAATGTTTTCATTTATGTTTTAACATTTACCGAAGTTTGTATTTATCTTAGCAAAATGTAAAGAAAAAATGAAAAGCTGATGGTATGTGCTGGTTTTGTTTGAACATTTCTTTAAGACAAATGAAGAAAATTCACTGAGAAACTCTTCTCCTTTTGTGAAAAACAAGGAAATATCTGCACACTGAATAGTGTTAAGCCCCATAATAGGTATTATTTATTTGTGACATTGTGACATATGAGAAGGTTCTGCTCAGTACTGAGGGCTTATATAGTGAGGCAAAAAAAAAAAAATACACAATTGGCTGATTATGTTTCTATTTGCCTCACTATAAAAACGTCACACTTTTGCCTGAGGAAGACCGTCTCAGAGTTGGCGAACAAGTGATACCTTGGGGGCTTCAAAACTATTGTGTCCAGCTAATTGTTTGTTTTTCACTTTGAGCCCTTTTATCCAGTGACATTCTTCTGTGTTAAAAGTAGACTTCTAACAGAGCAGCAAACAAAGGTTACTCTCCAAAATCTTCTCAGGCTCTGCTGCTGGGTGTAAGGTGCTTAGTTACCTTCAAGTACAAAGTTAAAATGATCAGGCCCACACAGAAATGGACTGCTTAATTATTTGCCAATGACAATGTTAAACATTAATGCTTTAGGTTTTATCTGTAGTGTATGATTTGTTTGCCCTTTCAGTTGACAGTCAGATTCAGTCAGTAACAAAGACAAAAGGAGTGCAAATGTAAATGAATTTATTGAAATTTTAAACAAGTTATAGATGAATATCAAAAACTCAACATTAGCCATGACAGCCTGGGCTATGTTCAGGCCTAACAAAATGTGTCCTAAAGGCCAAATTCAAAAGCAGTGACACTGCCAACTGTAAGCAGTTCACTGCATTTGGAGGTGGTCTTTAAGACAATTAACTAATTTACTTAAAAACATTTCATTTTCCCTAGGTGTGAAATGAATTCCATCTTTCAAAAATAGCCCCCCGTCATGTCTGATGTGAGGGTGCTCAATTATGGCACCATTTAAACTGTGAACAAATGTAGCCATAAACTATTAACAAATTTCCTGGCCTTATCAGTCTTTGCTGGATTGCCACCAGCCTCCCACCTGCACCTTTGGGCCAATGAAGAAAATATTATCTTAATGCCAGGATGCTGGAGGTGAAGCTGGTGCAGGTCCTCCTTCATCATGCTGACCAGCTTGACACTGCTGACCTTCCCCATGTCATTGCCGCCACAGTGGATGATGAGGACATCTGGTGCTGCTCTTTCTCACAGGGAGTGGAAAAAGAAGGAGAGAAGGCCTCCCCACTGCAGTCCACCCCAGCCAAACCAGCAGACATGGATGCCCAGCATGCTGAGGTTGCTTCCCAGAGTCTCTGCAGCTCTCTGGACACCATGCCGGACATAGCTGTCACCAATGATGCACACTGTGCCTATCAAAGTAAAATGAGTGTAATAACTGCTTTAGGTAATAAAAAACATAAAGTTAACTATA
Source organism: Epinephelus cyanopodus (assembly GCA_026686955.1). NCBI lineage: Eukaryota > Metazoa > Chordata > Actinopteri > Perciformes > Serranidae > Epinephelus > Epinephelus cyanopodus. The sequence goes on from CM048928.1 coordinate 2,912,134, forward strand.
AAGGGTGAATCAATCAATCAATCAATTTTATTTATAAAGCCCAATATCACAAATACAATTTGCCTCACAGGGCTTTACAGCATACGACATCCCTCTGTCCTTTGGACCCTCACAGCGGATAAGGAAAAACTCCCCAAAAAAACCCCTTTACCGGGGGAAAAAAAATGGTAGAAACCTCAGGAAGAGCAACTGAGGAGGGATCCCTCTTCCAGGACGGACAGACGTGCAATAGATGTCGTACAGAACAGATCAGCATAATAAATTAGCAGTAATCCGTATGACAAAATACAATAATCTGTGTGACATCCTCGGTAATGACAGTAGCTTACAACAACATTCATGAAAGTAATAATATTGTCGTTATAGTTCTGGCTACTGTGGTACAATATGTTGAAAGTATATATTAGTATCTGGCAGTATACATGTATGATAATAATCATATGTGTATAATAACAGTAGAAGTATGACTAATGATGGCAGCAGCAGCAGCAGGAGGCATCTGGCAGGACCACGGCAGCAGCACAACCACACACGTTACACTATCGAGGCACCGCTGCAATACGAGTTAACCTGAGAGACAGTGGAGCACAAAGGCTCCGGAGAAGAAGCCGAGTTAGTGACATCCAGAATGGCCGAGTAAACAAGATACAGTAATAGGATACGCGAGAGAGAGAGAGATAGATAGAGAGAGAGAGAGAGAGAGAGAGAAGGTGCCCGGTGTATTATAGGTGGTCCTCCGGCAGACTAGGCCTAAGTCAGCCTAACAAGGGGCTGGTACAGGGCAAGCCTGAGCCAGCCTTAACTATAAGCTTTATCAAAGAGGAAAGTCTTAAGTCTAGCCTTAAATGTGGAGACGGTGTCTGCCTCCCGGACCGTAACAGGAAGATGATTCCACAGGAGAGGAGCCTGATAGCTGAAGGCTCTGGCTCCTGATCTACTTTTGGAGACTTTAGGGACCACCAGTAACCCTGCGTTCTCAGAGCGCAGAGTTCTGGTAGGATAATATGGCACTATGAGCTCTCTAAGATATGGCAGAGCTTGACCATTTAGAGCTTTAGAAGTTAACAGTAGGATTTTAAATTCAATTCTGGATTTTACAGGGAGCCAGTGCAGAGAAGCTAAAACAGGAGAAATATGATCTCGTTTCTTAGTTCCTGTTAGTACACGTGATGCTGCATTCTGAATTAGCTGGAGAGTTTTTAATGATTTACTAGAGCTACCTGATTATAGAGAGTTACAGTAATCCAGCCTTGAGGTAACAAAAGCATGGACCAATTTTTCTGCATCTTTTTGGGTCAGGATAGGTCTAATTTTTGCAATATTACGCAGATGAAAAAATGCAGTCCGTGAGGTTTGTTTTAAATGAGAATTAAAAGTCAAATCTTGATCAAATGTTACTCCGAGGTTTCTTACGGTAGTGCTAGAGGCCAGAGCAATGCCATCGAGAGAAACAATAACTTCAGTTTTGTCTGAATTTAACATCAGGAAATTGGTGCTCATCCAAGTTTTTATGTCTTTAAGACAATTATGAAGTTTAGTTAATTGATCACTTTCTTCTGGCTTCATCGATAAATACAGCTGTGTATCATCCGCATAACAATGGAAATTTATAGAGTGATTTCTAATGATGTTGCCTAAAGGAAGCATATATAGAATAAATAGGATCAATCCGTTTTGTTGACAATACTATTATGTCACATCTGTAGGATAAAAAAAAACAGGGAGCAACACCTCAAAATATAGATGACTTGATGATGTCTTTTAAATGCTTTTTTTTGTCCTTGGAAGACAATGTAATATTAGCTGTCTAAAGTCAAGTAGCTAAAACTGGTACTTACAGTTTCTGTTGTGTGTAGCAGGCGTGGTGCAGACGTCACAAGTGGCCATGACCTCAACACCGGTGATGTACTGAAAGAAATTAACATCTTGTAACAAGTATAACACTGCCTTTCTTTCGCAACTTATACATTTCTTTAACATGTTCTATGTTCATAACAGTAACATACATTTCAGTCCCCTTCAGACTTTAATCAATGTCAAAATCATAAATATGTGCACTGTTTGCAACAGCGGTGTGGGTACAAGGATATAATCTTTAATGTCAGCCGTTATGCACACTGCAAATCCAACTACTAACTTGAATTTCTTGTTTGCTATCAACAAAACATTAATGGTAAGAAAGAACACTACCGTTAAATGGGTAACATTACATGTGACTTGTAGACTAGCTCCGGCACTCGTTGCTACATTGCTAAAATGATAGCTGAAACAATGCTAGTCGCCTAATGTAATTGTAAACATGATTTGTTTATGCTCGCTGACAAAACGAAATGTTCCTACAAAGTAGCTATAACATTAACAACAGTTAAAAAAGGTCGTTAAAATATATGGGAAAATGCCAAATTACCGTATTTGTCCCAGTCCTATCCATGGTCAAGCCAGTATGGGTTGATTGGACTTCAGTTCCAAACTAATAAATTCAATTTCAAATTATACTATTCAGATTCAGTTTTTCAATGCAATAATTAAAATTAAACAATACAATTTCAAATTATGTGATTCAAATTCAGTTTTTCAATGCAATTCTTCAAGTTTAGAAATTCAAATTCAAATAGAAATGATTCAAATTCAGTTTCTGGTGGCACATATTTCAGCCCATACACGCCGTTCAACATTGAGCAGATCCTGTAATAACTTTTGGTCACAAAGTAGTCAAGCTCACATAAACCAAGTCTGGAGCAAATCTCATTGAATCTGTAGGACAAGTTTGTCAATTTACAAGCCCTGGAAATGGGCAAAAATGCACAAAAGTTGCACAAGTAAATTCAAAATGGCGGACTTCCTGTTGGGAAGTACGTGATAGAGTGTTAGAAGTGCCTACCAAGTTTCATACATGCAGGTCAAACCAGCTTTGGGGGCTGCTTAATTAAAATATTCTGGCGGGCACTGTCGAGCATCAAAGCACAAAAATCACATCAGACAACAGGACTTGTGACCTGTGATGTGTATGCCACGTTTGGTGAGTTTTCAAGCATCCCTTGTCCCTCCAAAACAACATCGTGTTTAATGGCGAACAAGGCGGCGCCATGGTGACAGCATTTGATGAAAACTCAAAAACTTCATTTTTAAATATCATCAAGGTCTAAGGACTTACATCAGTAAGTTTGAGGTGGGTCTGATTAACCTGCTAGAAGCGGGACATCAAAGAATGTATAATGCAACTTTCTGTTGGCAGTAGCTGGCGGTGATTCAAAATTCCTCTGTAGATGTGTTCAGGGCTGGACTGTCATCATATGTGTGACATTTTGGCAAGATATTCCCATGTGTAGTCAAGTTACAGCAACCTTTATCATCATGGCAAAACATCAAAGTTCATCGCCAGGCCGTGGCCACGCCCTTCGACGAAATCAACGTCTTATGACTTTTTTGATCAAGTTTGAGGTGGATCTGGTCAGTTCTGTAGGAGATGTACATTAAAGTCTAAAACATGACATTCCCAGTTGCCAGTAGGGGGCGCTATGTTTATCTCTAATTATTGACATGGAGATGTGTTCAGGGCGGGACTGTCATCAATCCTGTGAAGTTTGGGCAAGATTGGACCATGTATGCTGGAGTTATAAACTACTTCCTGTTTAGTGGCGAGACCCCTAACTTTGACGCTATCCCACAGTCACATGCATTGACAAAAACTCAAGCTTTTGATAACTTTTGATCTTCAAGGTCTTGGGGTGGGGCAGGGGGCACACTGGGGCTGTGGCGCGAAGCAAGAAGGGAGTAAACACCTGGCAGAAGTGAGGGGGTGCTGGGAGTGTAACTAAATGTGAGCAAGATTACCTATGAGCATATGGAGGCGTTGAGGGTGGGGCTCTTATCATGTACAGAAATTGTGAAGCAGTTTGGATGAAGTATGTTATGTGCGTCTGGACAACATACACGTGTACCAATTTTCATGTTTTTTGAAAACTTCAAGGGGGCGCTATAGAGGCATTTTGTCCCCCCCATGGGCGACGCCCCTATGAGATGCAAGAGCTCGACATTCTTGACCTGTGTATCAATTTTCATGAGGATATGAGGTCACTGAAGTCATCAAAAAGCCAAACGTATTTGGTGGCGAGGGAGACAACATAGCGGCCAAGCCCCTTGACATAGAAAAAAGCTTTTAATAACTTTTGATCAGCATGGTCTCTGGATGATCTGTAAAAAACTTGAAGTCGATCAGACGAAATCCCTAGGAGGAGTTAGTTTAAATACAACATGTGGAAATCACACCAAAAGGACAAGTCAAAATCAAAATGGCCGACTTCCTGTTTGGAGTAGACCATTGGTGCCAGAGACTTTTATGTGCATCTGGACAACATACACGTGTACCAATTTTCATGTTCCGACTCCAAAAAAAATAAACCCTATGGGGAGGGGTTTTTGAAAATTTCAAGGGGGCACTATAGAGGCATTTTGTGCCCCCCCATGGGCGACGCCCCTATCAGATGTCAGAGCTTGCCATTCTTGACCTGTGTATCAATTTTCATAAGGATGTAAGGTCGCTGAAGCCATCAAAATGCAAAACGTATTTGGTGGCGAGGGATCGATAGTCGCCATACGGACGCGATTAGATGTAACTTCACAGAATGATACATGTACGTACCAAATTTTGTTTGCCTACGACAAACTAATCCCAAGGGGAGGGGTTTTTGAAAATTTGTAGGGGGCGCTATTTCGGCATTTTGCGTTGACCATGTGCAACCGCCCAAAAATATCGAATTTTGGATGTGGCCGGACGAATGTGGAAAGTTAGAAGCATTTTGAAATTTGGGAAAGGGGCGAAATTGGGACAGTAAATGTCGGAACAATACTAATAATAATAATAATAATAATGATAATAATAATGATAATAAACAACGCGATTTCAATAGGGTCCTCCATGGACAACTTCATCATCGCTCAGGCCCGAATAAAAAATCCTTGCATTTCAATAGGGTCCTCGCACCGCTAGATGCTCTGGCCCTAATCATAAATAGGTGATTTCAATAGGGTCCTACACAGACGACTTGTAGTCTTCGCTTGGGCCCTAATAATAAACAACGCGATTACAATAGGGTCCTACAGACGACTCGCAGTCATCGCTCGGACCCTAACAATAATAATAATCAGCGTGATTTCAATAGGGTCCTACGGACGACTTGCAGTCTTTGTTCGGACGCTAATAATAGAAATAATAATAAATAATAATAATAATAAACAGCGCGATTTCAATAGGGTCCTACGTGGAGGACTTGCAGTTGTCGCTCGGGACCTAATAATAATAATAAACAGCGCAATTACAATAGGGTCCTCCGGATGACTTGCAGTCATTGTTTGGGCCCTAATAATAAACAGCACAATTTCAATAGGGTCCTACAGACGACTCGCAGTCATCGCTCGGACCCTAACTGTGCGTTCACACCAAACGCGAATGAAGCGAATTACTCGCTCGTAACGCGCCGCGCGTAACGCGCCGCCCGTAACGCCCGAGTTTCGACGCCTGACCATTTAGTTAATTCGCGTTATCGCGTCATTCGCGCGAGTAGCGGGTAAGCCGGCAGCTGTGCTAACTGGAGCTAAGCTAGTGCTAACGTTCGTAGTACAACCATTCTGCAAACTAATTAAAGACACATATTTACAGGACTTATCAAGTAGACCAGTCTCCTCGGCGTCTTTCACCCAAGCCTGCTCCTTTTTGTTGCGGTCTCTGTAGAGTAGACACGTAGTATCATATAGCTCCGGGTAACTACTGACGACCATGGCTGAGATAAACACCATCGCTGCTTTGTACATGCTCTTGAAGTCCCAAATGCGTCGGAGGGCCAAACGCCGTCGTTTTGAGTTCACCCGATCCTGCAGAAGCACATCCAACTCGGCGAGTTTCACCACCTCCTCCAGGAACTCCGTCTGGATGATAGCCGCTTTCAGCGGTACTTCGTGCTGACTGGGGCCCAGTTTGAGGACCTGTTGGCGAGGGCTGGCACCAGGATCTCCCGGCAGGACACCAACTACAGGCGCTCCATTTCAGCTGTGGAGTGGCTGTCCATCTGTCTCCGGTGAGTTGCAGTTTATTGTTGTGTCAACAACTGGATGTCAACCATGACGTCAGGAGAATCTCAACGCTCTAAGCATAAGAGACTATGCTCTATCTCACTGAGCTAATTAGCAAGAGACAACTCTGCGGTATATATTTTTAAAACTTCTTCTAGCTCATTATAGGAATTCTACAGTTGCAGTGATTAGTCAATAAATCAGTAAGTCAAAAACATAATTAATCCACAACTATTTCATGATGGATTGACTGTTTCAGGCATCAGTGTTGGAGTTACCTTCGCAGATTTGAGGATATCCTCCTTAAATCTTGCTTTATCATGGTTTTGGACCTTTAGTCAGACAAAGTGAGATGTTTGTGGATGCCAGATTGGAATTTGGGAAAGGTAATATGAATTTTACATAATTTTATAGACAAACATTTAATATAGAAAATAACTGGAATGCTAATCAATAATGAAATGATTCATAGCAGAGATAGGCCTATTTGTAAAACTGTAAATGCACCATTACAGCTTCATTTTAAAAGGAAATCAACATTACCTTTCAGCTGCAAAACTTCACAAATAAAATAAAATTAGGCTAAGCAGAAAAAAACAGGGAAAAGTGTTAGTAAAGAGTATTTGTCTCTCCGTGAAACTGCCTGGATTGTAATTTTTTTAACCTTAGTAGTCTCTAATCCACATAACATGATGCCTGAACATAGGACTTTCACATTAGAATGTCTGTTCTGCCTTAGCTGAGGCTTGAACTCACAACTACAGAGACTGAAATCTGTTTTCTATCTCACTGAGCTAACTGGCAAGTGACAGTTCATGTGTGGCTTCATAGACTGACTAAGCCAGGCATCAGGGTGCCAGACAGTAGCCATCCATGCCACGGAAAAGCAAATTTCAAAGTGAAAGTTCCAAAGCTGTAGCACATATTATGAATTTTCAAAGTTTTGAAATTTAGAGGCTTGCTGTAGCGCCACCATCAGGATTATTGTCTTGTGTTTCCAGTTACGACATCTGGCATGGGACTGGACCTTTATGAAAAGTCTGGGTAGATTTCTCATATGGAAATGTTGCACAAGCTGAGGCTTGAACTCACAATCTTCAACACCAAAAACCATCCTGTAGCTCATTGAGCTAATTGGCAAACAGAAATGTCACATGTAGCTTCACAAATTGACTAAGCCAGTCACCTGTGTGTAAGACAGCATCTGTTAGTGTGTAAAGGCAGATTTCAAACAGCTGTCAAAAATTCAGTTATTAAGACAAATATCCGAAAATACACAAATTGCATCTGGACAACATGGAGATGTTGGTGATTTGTTTTTAACAATGATTGATTGGCTCCACAAGTGAAAAACTTATGTTTAAAAATGCCATTTTTGCATTGACTCCAATTGTTGGCATGAAAGCGAAATTCAAAATGCTGTAAAAAATTCAGTTTTTGAGATAAAATTCTGATATTTTCCAAACATAATCTACCATGACTCAGAAATTTTGTCATTTTTTTAATGAACATTGAAAATGTATTTAGCAAGAATTTGCAAGTATATGTTTACAGTACCGTTTACTGTCAAACATTTTGATGCACTGTAGGCTCAATTTTTGATAAATCAAAAATTGGATCGTTTGTGTAGGACAGTCTGAAGATGCTCTGTAGCAAGTTTGGTGCCAATTGAAAAAAAATTGTGGGACGAGATAGGTTTAAGAAGTTTTACAGTTTTTGAAAAAAACAGAGCGATGGACTTAATAATTTGCAACAGGTTTCAGTGTACAAAAGTTTCTTCAGTATTGGGGCTACATTTTGGTGAAAGATGTAAATCTGTAGCACATATGGTTGATTTGTTGTAAATTTTCAAAATTTTGAACTTTAGAGGCTTGCTGTAGCACCTGTTTTTGCAGCTGTGGCAATCTGGCATGGGACTGGACCTTTGTGCACAGTTTGGTCATTTTTCGTGCATGGGAAGTAGGATTTCCTCGGAAGAAGAAGAAGAAGAAAAAGAAGAACAAGAACAAGAAGAAGAAGATGCAGCAGAACATAGGGTCCTGGCAGCTTAGGCTGCCCGGCCCCTAATAATAAATAATAATAATAAACAGTTCAGTCCAATTTCAATAGGGTCCTCCGAACAACTTGTAGTCGTCGCTTGGACCCCAATGAACGTAACAGAAACAATACGGACTTTGTCCTTTGGCAGAGGTCCCTAATTACTATTTTTCTTAGGCACCAGTGGTTTACGTCCCTGCGTTTCCCAACAGAACAGCACGGTTGAATGTCAGCCTGCATACACTTTTTTCAGCCGAACATTGTTGAAACAGAGCTGCTAATGTTGCTTTAGTGAGAAGTTAGGAGAGTGAGATGCCCGGCTGGGCAGATACATTGCTCCGGGGAAAAAATTCCGCCATCCAACAGCACAACCAGGAAGTAAACTCATTTTTTCTGGCAAACTGAAAAGTCCTGACTCGTTTTCTTTCTTTTAAGTTAAATAACTTAAACAAAACAGGACAATAGCCCATATTTCTCAAAGTGGCAGCTCTTCATCCCAACTGAATCATTAATTTGTGCATTTCTTCAGTTGGAGGCAGCTGAAGTGACCAGGCGTCTGGCAGTCCAGAGGCAGTGTTTAACACCATGTGAGAGTAACATCAAGGCCTTCAGCACTCCGTCTGTTGATCACTTGGCCAAATAAATTTCTCTTTTTCCACTCTGTCTCTCTCACACCTCCCAGCAATGTGATAGTGTCATTTTTTGTAAATGAAAATTAATCTTTTTGTTAGACCTGTTTTATTCTCATTCCATCAATAATCTCGTTGCAGAAATAAAACTATGGAAGTATCTAATTTGTGACACATAAGGATACTGTATTGTTTTTGTTGGAAGTTAGTTATGAACAACAAAATCATGTTTCAGAGGACATAAATGCATGTTAATGACGGTTATAAACTTGAATAAACCTAAATGGGCTAATGAGGCTTTCACCAGTGCTGGCCTCTGGATTTCAAACAGATCAGACCACTTCCCTTTGGCTAGTAACATTCCTGCTGCATGTGCTAGTGAACACCACAGCACGCGTGCACACACACACACACACACACACACACACACACACACACACACACACACTTAAGATATGATTTGATTAAGACTATGCATGTCCAGATCTCACATAAAGAGACAAGTTGAGCCAGAGAAGTTTTTCCCTTCTTGTTTTTACAGTTTGGCATATCAACAAAAGTGGTGGGAATTCCTTATTTCCAGTGTTTATTGGAAGAGGCACAGTGAATGGTGGGCAGATGGAGCACTCACCACAAATGCCATTACAAAATATTTAGGGGCCCCCACGCCAAGCTACCGCATGCTCTCTGCCATATATTTACTGAGGAATGGCCCATTGCAACTGGAACTTTTTCCATGATGCATGGAAGTCACACTTGCCTGCATGAGTGCTGTGATACCGCTTCAAAACAAAACACGGGCATTAATCTGGCATTGAATGAAGCACTTAACACACTTTTAAACCACACACTAGTCTCTTTGTGACCCAAATTTTGACACTTCTGTATCCAACTCATTTTTACAACAAGACTGAGCAATGTCTTTTGTGAATCCTTTCTTTGTGGTCTTCATTCAAGGAGTTCAAGGAATCCAAAGGGTTCGTCTTTAGCAACGCAGCAACAGATAATCACGATTGTGTATTAGTATATACCATGTGGTTCCATGTCTAATACTATGTCTGAAAACATCTTTCTCCTGAGATAAAAATATGTGGTATGGAGTTCAAATGAATCCAGATTATTAGACAGAGTGCACTCACTGTCAATTGAGTAACTGTAATTGTTGGTGCTCAACAACAATTTGAGTTACATTTTTGGTCTATTCAGATTGAGTCTTATTGTCCTTCAGGCCCTTTTGAGTTTGGGCATATTTTTGAAAATTAATTTATATATTGGTATATTTTTGAGACTGAATTAATATGTGTCAAGTTTGAAGAGATTGTCCATGGACATATTGGAAATTGGGTCCAAAAGTGAAGATCTTTACAAAAAACAACATACTGACAGTTTTACTATTATTAAATGTACATACATACATAAATGTATACATATATATACCTGCATTACATGGTGGTGGCAGCACAGTTGGGTTTAACTGTCTGTGCTCTCCCTAACCTGCAATGTTAATCCGTCTTATTTTAAGTTTTAAGTGACTTTTGATTTTTTAACTATTTGCTTGGCCCTCAGCTGTTTTTAACTATCCCCTTAATCGGATTTTCTTTTTTTATCACTGGATGTCCAAGCATCAATGTTTTATCAGCTCAACACCACCCGGCCTGTGTTGACAACTGTGGGAAAAAATTCCGCCATCCAACAGCACAACCAGGAAGTAAATTAAATTGGATATATTCCCAACGCTTTTCTGGTCCACCATCATCATGCCCTGTGAGGACTGTTTGTGTCATACACATGGAAAAAAAGAACTTCCTAATCTCAGGGAGAATGTCCGGAGACTTTTGGATGAACTGCAGAGGAAGGGCACCTTGCTGTCAAGCTACATCGAGACAGCTGCTACATAAGCTAAGAAGATCGGTGTCTTGAACTCCGTCATCAACACTTCCATGGCTGATACTTTGCTATGGGATCCTATACGCCCTTGGCCATCCTCCTGCTCGACCCCCAACCCAGAGGGCAACCCAGACTGGATGAAGGTGATAGCTAGGGGAGGAGGGAAGGGAATGACTACGGATATTTTACCACCATCGCTGTACCTGTTGAACCGCTACACAGCACTGACGGAGGCACCGAATCACGCAGGTGATAATGGCAGGGCCTGCATGGTTCCTGACTCTGCCTCCACTGGAGCGTCCCCCGACTCCATACACCGACCGGCTACCTCTCCTCCTGCTGGAGTCAGCAGTGACAGAGTGGGAGCCCTGGATTATCCACCATCGCACATCCCCTCTGCTGTCGCTGCTACCGCTGATGCCGCCGCTGTCCCTGCGCCAACAACCACCGGGCCATGCTCTGCAGCTCGTGACCGGAAGTGTCCACCTTTGGCTGGAGTCAGAGAGTTATCCAGTGGGGGTCCTGGCAGTTCCTGTGTCGACGGCTTCTCCCGTTCTCCATCTCAACACCTCAACCGGGGGGCTACCTGGTCCAAGGCTGTTGTCCACGGGCGGAGAATGGCCTCGAACTAGGCTGCCTCTTTCCATCGCCCAGCAATGGGGCCTCAATGACCCCCTTTACACTCCTCAGCCCGGCGCAAGCGGCCCCTGAAGGATGCGGTGTGGTGGCACCTGCCGATGCTTCACCACCTGGGTCACCCGGCCGGTGCCGTGATGTAGGCAGCATGGAAACCGAGCCTGGACACCTGACGGATCCTCCCCCGACAACCCTCATGATCGGGAACTCCATCGTGAGGAATGTGTGGATGAGGGGGGCGCTCACACTGTCATTCCCGGGCGCCACCGTTACTGACATAACAGAAAGAATCCCAGACATCCTGAAATCTTATCCGCAGGCTGACAGAGTCATCATACATGCAGCAACCAACGACATCCCCAAGCAACATTCCAAACTTTTAAAGCGGGATTTTATCCACCTTTTTAATCTAGTTAATCAGTCACAGCTGAATGTTTTTATCTCTGGCCCCACCCCCACCTGTGGCAGAGAAATAGGAATTTCACAGTGGTGTGGTGGTTAGCACTGTCGCCTCACAACAAGAGGGTTGCCGGTTCGATCCTGGGTGTGGGAGCCCTTCTTTACATGTTCTCCCCATGTCAGCGTGGGTTCTCTCCGGGCACTCCGGCTTCCTCCCACAGTCCAAAGACATGCAGTTTGGGGAATAGGTTAATTGATAATTCTGAATTGTCTGTCGGTGTGAATGCGAGCATGAGTTTGTATTTTTTTTTAAAGTTTTTTTTTGTAATTTTGCATTTTCCTTAAAATGAATGTGCTGCTTTTATCAATGAATTCTCTGAGTTTTTATCAATAATCCATACCACTTACAATATGATAATTTTATGTGGTTATTTTAACCTTCACATAGATAATCAGTCAGATTCCTTCTCAAATGAGTTTTAAACATGCTCAGCTGTATGGATTTTACACAACATGTCATGACTGACAACAGATGACACACTCTGGATCTCATCATCAGCCATGGCTTGTCTACCAGTGTGTCCTCTGTTGTCGACTTGGCTGTGTCTGACCCCTATTGTGTGTTTTTTAACATCACTGGTTTTATTCAGCAGGAATTGTTTTGTAGGGCGACTGCTTGCGTGCTGCTCCAGGTTCCCCTTGTGTACTGCAGTGTATTTTTCGTTTGGTAAGTATCCTCCCTCTCTGCTTTGTTATTGATGCTGTCTGACGGCTAACGCCAGTGTGGTCTCTCCCTCCTGCTCCTATGCGAGAGGGTGTGTGTGTCCCCATGTTTGGTCATAAACAGGTATGTATGTTGTAGTGTAGCAAGCAACCGCAGTATTTCTTGGTAAATGTAGCAACGCTAACAGTATTTTTCCCATGATTAGGAGTAACTGCAATCAGCTTATTTGGGTCGCTGCTGCTTTGTTCTACCAATGCTTTGTCTCCACGCTGCTTTGTCTCACTGCGGCTTTGTGCCGCTGCTTGGTGTTTGCTCTGCTTTGCTCTGTTCTGGTGGGTGTATTGCGTCCACCGCTACCTAGCTTCCGCGGCTCACACCGTGTCCGAGAGCAACTCCACCAAAGACGCTTATCAACTCTGTGTGTTTTAACCAGGGCCTGGCCCCCCTTGTGTGAATGAGTGTGTGAAAGTGTTAGATTATTTTGGAGTAATTTTGGAATTATTAACCTTATCACATGAATCTCGGAAAATAATTATCAGAATGTCACCAAATTTGGACTGAATGTTCACAGACAAGATTTCATGAGTACCTTGCTACTTTTAAAAACATTGGAATAAGGAATAAAAAATCCAAAAGGCATGTATGAATGTGTTTGCCATTATTAATGTAAATAAGCCAATCACCCCAAAATTGCACTTATATGTGCCAAAGAATGTCATCTTATCATAAAAGTAGGTTATTAGATTGTTCACCTTACCATCTGATGTCACCAGCCCCTGACAGGTAACTAGTGCAGCCAGAACTACAAACAGACAAGGGATCGTTTTCACAACTATCACCCACGGGGACCAAACAGTTTTGACATTTTTATCTCTCTACAGGTCTCTAGTTTATATTTTGGTATGATAGCCCTGCCTATCGATCTATCTATCTATCTATCTATCTATCTATCTATCTAGCTTGATTACAGTTATCACTCTGTAAACAAACTTACACCCGTGTAGGCAAAACACTACAAATAGGGTGAAAAATTAACTAATAGATATCCCAATGCAACTTGCCCAGTTGATAACTCATATTAAGACAATTAATTTTTGTATTACAATTTTTCTTAAATATTTTATTTAAATATGCATCAATTTTGTTAATGAAGACAATCACAAGGAGGGGATATTGATTATGCAGTTACTGTGCTAACACTCAGTGTTACTGCAGCCTACAGTAGACCTACTAGCACTCAGAGCTGCCCAGTTGCTATTTTACCCATAACTAGGAGGCAAAGGGAGTGCTACCGCTTGCCTAAGGCGGACTCCCAGGGGGTGCCTTATTTCTTCATTGTAGGCCATCCTAAAATAGGGGGGCCCACCTGCTGCCCTCATCCTAACTAATACTACTATAGAGCTACTATACTGAAATTGAATGTCAGTGGAGAGCATGGAGAGACAGCAATGGCAGACTTAGAATCAGGTGGAGAGGAGACAGGAGCTGTGGCTGGTGAGTCCTTAAAACAGAGGGAGAGATGGCATAAGGCAGAGCACAGAGATAATGTAATCTAGAGCTGTTATATAGTATAGCACTTTGTCACATCATTCATCGTCCACATCATTATCATTCAGCTCTGGAAAACATTCCAGCTCATTTGCCTGGTTGCTGCAGGTTTGTAGTTAACACATATCTGTGCAATGCAGACCACTTTGCAGGCATGGTCATTATGGAAGTTTACATGTTCGTGAGCAGGAGCATGATAGTATGGCCAATACAGCCTCTGGTGCAGGCGTACCTCGCAACCACTCAATGGCCAGATCCTCATCATGGATCTTCCATCCATGATCATTTCGATTTGGTACACTTGGATTGCACTCCAGACTCCTCTGCCAGATAGCAGCCTGATAGTTTGCTCGTAAGGCATGCATGTGGAGACAATCTTCACAAGATGGAAGCTGACTGGAGTCTATTTCTCCACGCCTTGCACAAAATAGCTGGTAGTGAAGCTTGTTAACTTTAGTTGTGTTTGTGGAAGGCAGGTGCATCTGACTTGTGACCTCCTGGAGCTTTCCAAATAGGTAATCTGAGACCTCCCAGGAGCTTCCCAACTCTCTGAATGTGTCTTGGCAGGTCTTGTTAGTCTTAATTTTTTTAAATATGGCTGACTTTCCATGGCCACTGAAAGCGCTAACTGTATAGGAAACTGTTTTGGCTTAACAACACAGATCAGGGGCGTCAGTGGCTTATTGGTAGAACAGGCGCCCTATGTACAAGGCTGTTGTCGCAGCGACCTGGGTTGGAATCCAGCCTGTGGCCCTTTGCTGCATGATAACCAACATTTCTTTGGGGTCATCGGGTGGGATCCTCCTTTCATCAGTGTTTCGTCTATTTGGTCCCACGACACCTCCAGGAGGCTAGACAGTGATCTCTGGTTCCCAGAGACACTCACCTAATGCCAGGTCTCACTACTCCCTGCACCAACCCACCAACCTCCTTTACCTTACTTACACATGGCTTTCTCAGCCCAAACAGCGCTGACACCTTCAACAAACCCAGGCTCCGTACATTCGAGCTCCAGGTAGCGACAGTGCTGATACTGCCTTTCCTAGCACATTCACCATACTCTATTTCACACACTACGTATCATAACTCCAATATAAGCTTAAGTTAAAGGAAATACAACAGGATCAGCAAACACACTCACCTTGCAGCATGGTCTCAAAAGGGATTCAAATAGGCCACTCCCACACTTAAATAACCCTTCTCTTCCTGGATTATCTCCTGAGAGGACTGATCGGTGGATCTCTCCACCTGATCTCAAGGAGTTATATATCCTGCTTAGTAGGTCCCCCTGCTGGCCCCCAACTGATACTATCCCTCCTCATCCAAATCCACTGACTAGCACTGGCTGCTTCATCTGACATTTCCTTCACTGTCTTCCTCAAACTCTGTCCCCGCACTCCGAGTTCCCCCAGGAGCAAGATAGCTGATCTTGCTATGAATCCCCTACACCCCACTTCCACTGGACAAATCCTAGTTTTCCATCCTCGCTGTTCAGTTTCTGCTCCTAAGTCTGCATATCTAAGCTTTTTCCTTTCATAGGCTTCTTCCACTGAGTCTTCCCAAGGGCTGTCAGCTCAATGAATAAACTATCCATTGACTCACTGACCAAGACACTGTCAGGCCTCTGCTTGGTACAAACTATTTATTTTGATGTATGCTTTTTTTTTATTTTTATCTTTGCTGTAAGGCGACCCTGAGTGGCTTGAAAGGCGCCCTAACAAATAAAATTTACTAATATTATTATTATTATTATTATTATGATTATTATCATTTCCTGGGGAGCAACAAGTTTTCCCCCTAAATCTACTTGCATTTCCCAATCACAAGCACCTACTAGGCGGCCACACCCTTGCCTCCTTCCTAACTTATTCCTTCTGTATTTCTCCCCCTCACAGACAAACTGCATTGCTAAACTCCTATCCTTAATACCTTCTGAATTCACCTGTCTTCGTTTCACTTCGATTCCTGCAGCTAAACATTTCAACACCTGGTTATGTCGCCATGTATATCGGCCTTGTGACAAGCTAACTTTACAGCCTGACAAAATATGCTTTAAGGTTGCGGTACGTGAACACAATGGGCATTTACCTACAGTTTTAAGTTCTGGGAGGTTGGTAACACATCGTATGTAGCCCCTACCAGGAATCTAATACGATTCTCCTCCATACTCCACAGGTCCCTCCAACTAAGCTTCCTCTTCTCCACACTTTCCCAATTCAACCACTGTCCCTGTTTAACCTGGGCCACTACCTTTGCACCCCTTACTATCTCCTCCTGTCTGCGTATCTGTTCCACAACCAGCTTTTGTTTATCTTTGAGACCTGCTGTATTCCATACCGGTTTGCCTGAGCCAAGCCCCAGGCCTCCCCGGCCAAACTGAACATTACCTACAATCTCTGCGTGCCTAAGAGCTGCCTCTGCCCCCTGAACTGCCGATCTTGGGTTCCACTTCCTCCCCTTGGTTGGATTTGGAACTCCCCAAAAAACCCCTCTAACAGGGAAAAAAAAAGGGTAGAAACCTCAGGAAGAGCAACTGAGGAGGGATACCTCTTCCAGGACAGACAGACATGCAATAGATGTCGTACAGAACAGATCAACATAATAAATTAACAGTAATCCGTATGACACAATGAGAAAGAGAGAGAGACAGAGAGAGATGCAGGACAGATGGTAATAACGGTAGCTTATAACAACATTAATGAAAGTAATAATATTATAATTAATAATAATATATTAATATCTGATAGTATACACGTGTGACAATAATTATGTGTATAATAACAGTAGATTAGATTAGTAGACTAATGATAACAGCAGCAGCAGGCATCTGGCAGGACCACAGCAGCAGCACAATCACACACGTGGCACTCTATGTCCTTCCATGTTCCTTCTTTCTCCTCTTTTTCCTGATGCCCTGCCCTTCTAAGAACTGCTAGCCTGCTTCTCAACTCCTCTTGCAACACATTAATTCCCTCCCTTTCTTCTTCTGTAGCCTTTTTCCACTGCTTTCTTAACTGTCTCCTTTCCTTAACTAACTTCTCTATTTCTCTTTGCCACCTCGACTTGACTGTACCCTCTCGTTCCTCTTTCTCTCATGCACCCCAAACCTCTCAGCACCATATGAGGAAATTATATATCCCATCTTTTCTAACCTTTGTATTGCATTTCCTCTAACCCTGCTTAAGATTACTCACACATCTCTATTAACTATCTCCCATTCTTTACTGTCATTTGCCCTAGGCCATCCAAATCCAACCCTTTCGCTCCTTGACTGACTTCTTAGGAAGCACTGATCAAGGATGAGGGCAGCAGGTGGGCCCCCCTATTTTAGGACGACCTACAATGGAGAAATAAGGCACCTCCTTCCCTCTGCTAGCCTGGGAGTCCGCCTTAGGCAAGCGGTAGCACTCCCTTTGCCTCCTAGTTATGGGTCAAATAGCAACTGGGCAGCTCTGAGTGCTAGTAGGCCTACTGTAGGCTACAGTAACACTGAGTATTAGCACAGTAACTGAATAATCAATATCCCCTCCTTGTGGTTGTCTTCATTAACAAAATTGGTGCATATTTAAAAAAAAAAATAGTTAAGAAAAATTGTAATACAAAAAATAATTGTCTTAATATGAGTTATCAACTGGGCAAGTTGCATTGGGATATCTATTAGTTAATTTTTCACCCTATTTGTAGTGTTTTGCCTACACGGGTGTAAGTTTGTTTACAGAGTGATAACTGTAATCAAGCTAGATAGATAGATAGATAGATAGATAGATAGATAGATTGATAGGCAGGGCTATCATACCAAAATATAAACTAGAGACCTGTAGAGAGATAAAAATGTCAAAACTGTTTGGTCCCCATGGGTGATAGGGGCCTACCAAGTTGTGAAAACAATCCCTTGTCTGTTTGAAGTTCTGGCTGCACTAGTTACCTGTCAGGGGCTGGTGACATCAGATGGTAAGGTGAACAATCTAATAACCTACTTTTATGATAAGATGACATTCTTTGGCACCTATAAATGCAATTTTGGGTGATTGGCTTATTTACATTAATAATGGCAAACACATTCATACATGCCTTTTGGATTTTTTATTCCTTATTCCATGTCCACCTGTAATTCATGTCTGTTTAGGTGTATACATTTATTAAAAGGAGCAAGGTACTGATGAAATCTTTGCTGCATTGTGTGCAGCAACTGTCTGTGAACATTCAGTCCAAATTTGGTGACTAATAATTATTTCCTGAGATTCATGTGATAAGGCAGACACTGTCCCTTTTGGAGAAGCCTCAATAGTGACGATTTTCAATTTTGGGGAGGACCCCAAAGATCATCCAGATTTTTTTATTAAAGGGATAGTGCACCAAAAAATGAAAATTCAGCCATTATTTACTCACCCATATGCCGATGGAGGCCCTGGTGAAGTTTTAGAGGCCTCACATCCCTTGCAGAGATCAGCGGGGGGAGTGGCTAACATGCCGAATGGCAGACGGTGCCCCAGACTAACATCCAAGAACACAAAATTGAATCCACAAAGTATCTCTATACTGCTCATCAGTAGTGATCCAAGTGTGCTGCAGCCCCGACATATAAAGTTGTTTCGAAAAACATCATATGAACTCTGTTTTTAGCCTCACTTTAGCCTGTAGCTCTGACTGCTTCTCTGTGCTCCGCATTCACGTGTGCGCACCTCTGCGAGACCAGCGAAAGCATGAGCTTTGCTTACCCGTGTTTACATCATGTGACACATGCACCGCAGGGGAAGACAACAGTAACCACACTAGCTAAAAGATAATTTGCACTACGGTCTTTTAGCAAAGGACAGCCCAACATGTCTGAAGACTTTGAAATTGAGGAGGAACAGCATTTCTTTGTTGAGCTGTATTTGTTTGAGCCCGAGTATACAGACGGAACTCAGGTACTACTGGACGAAGCAGCAGCCGCAGCTCAAACCAGCTGGAAACCTGGTGGTGTAGTTGTTTCAAATGCAAAGCAATGTCAACGGATGAGGAAAGTCTTTGCTGCTCAGACTGGGAATTGGCAATGCCTGCACTTGAGAATCTGGACATCAGTACTGATGAGACTGCTGCTCTTCAGAGACCGTGCATCACCGATCACCCTAAAGTTTTCTCTTTCCTGGTGTTTAATCCTTTTGTGTTGATTTATAGTTGATTGCAGGCAATCCAGGGTTTGTCCCCTGTTTTGCTACTTTTGATGTTGGGAAAATAAATCACCCTGCACCTTGCCTCAGTGTGTGCTTGTCATCCTTTGTTGACCTATGTAAAGAGTGTGGTTCTAGTGTTGGTTCCACTTCCTTCACCTACGTCTTGTGTGTGTGGTGTGTCTTAAAACTTTAACTGGAGACAAAGCTGTTGAATCCATCCTATGGCAATCTGTAAACTAAGCTGATAACTTTCCCTGAGCATTTAGACTCCATGGTTAAGGCAAACAATCAGTCAACAAATTCTCACTCCGACTTCTGATCACATATCAACCTTTGGTCATGGACTTTTTTCAACACATGGACTTCGACATATCGATGGCCGAAGCGCAAAACCTCCTATCTGCAGAATTTTCTGATTTCTGGATTTCACTTTGGATGATGAGAACAAAGAAGGCTGCACATATTTAGTGTGTCTGCAAGATAATCCCGCCCTTCGTTGTGACAGAGAAGTCACCTGACCAAAACCTCCAATCAGCATCGCTGGGAAAATGTTGAAGCGCAACACCTCCTATCTGCGTCAGTAACAGACCGAGCCGAAACTTCGTGCCATATCCAACTTCTGTGGTATGTAGACCCGTCTAAATGTCTGTCAGATTATAATAATCAGTTGTTTTCAAAATAAAACGTGTCTTCCACCCTTACTAGTTAAGTATTTGGTAGTATTTCTGTCAAGTTAATGATTAAAATAATCTGAATCACGCAGGGTACTGTTTTAGCACTCAGTGGTGAAAGTTTTATCTC
Organism: Epinephelus cyanopodus; assembly: GCA_026686955.1. Taxonomy (NCBI): domain Eukaryota; kingdom Metazoa; phylum Chordata; class Actinopteri; order Perciformes; family Serranidae; genus Epinephelus; species Epinephelus cyanopodus. The sequence goes on from CM048928.1 coordinate 2,932,020, forward strand.
ATCAAGTAGGTGAGTTGATTGAAAATGTTAGGGATAATACTTGAAACAGCACTGTAGAATGTTTGATCTCAAAATGAGCATAATTGAGCGCTGTAAATGAGCGTTATTTAATTAAAAATCGTGTTTGTTAGCCTAACTATTGCTAGGTAAAAACCTCCTATCTGCATGTATGTAGATAGGAGGTTAATTCTATCTGCATGTATGTAGATAGGAGGTTTTGGTGTTGAAAATTTTCAACTTGTGGTTAGAAGTTGTCATTGCTGCTTTCATGTGAACGTCATTATCATGATCTCTTATTAACTGCAGATCAACACAACACATGCCTACACCATGGGAGGCAGCAGACCTGACATCAGGTCAGGCAACAAGAGGCCCATGTCCCGGGGAATGATCATGGTGGAGCTGGCTCTCAAGAGAGGTAAGTAGTGGTATTGATGCATTTTTGTGACCCATTCCAGTTTATAACATTATAATAGGAATAAACGGGGATAATTGAAACGGCTCAGAATAGCGGCCCAACGGCATGGGGAAGCAACAATTGATGCGCAGAGAAATGCAGAGGAGAAAAATGAAACTGAAACATAGAGCGTCTGTGTCCGATGGTTATTTATATGTGCTTTAAAACGTGACTACTGTGAAATAATCAGAATATAACGTTTTATTTCTCATTCAGAGGTTTTGTTCTCACTACCGTCGCTCTCTCTCACTCGCCCACCGTCTCACTGGTGCTCAGCTGACTGGCGCTGTTGTTTTTGAGAGAGAGAGAGAGCGAGAGAGCAGCGGTGGTTGAGTAAGGAGAGCGGGCGGTAGTGAGGACAAAACCTCTGAATGAGAGAAATAAAACGTTAATTTCTGATTATATCACAGCAGTCACGTTTTAAAGCACAAATAAATAACCATCAAACAGTCAACAAATGATTTACTGGACACAGCAGTGGTGGAAAGAGTACTGAAAATCTGTACTCTAGTAGTAGTACGGCATCTATTGCACGTCTGTCCGTCCTGGAAGAGGGATCCCTCCTCAGTTGCTCTTCCTGAGGTTTCTACCATTTTTTTTTCCCCGGTAAAGGGTTTTTTTTGGGGAGTTTTTCCTTATCCGCTGTGAGGGTCCAAAGGACAGAGGGATGTCGTATGCTGTAAAGCCCTGTGAGGCAAATTCTATTTGTGATATTGGGCTTTATAAATAAAATTGATTGATTGAATTGATAGTACAAGTACTGTTACATTGCTAAAATATTATTCAATTACAAGCAAAAGTACTGGTATTTGAAAAATACTCAAGTAAAAGTACAGAGTATTAATAACTGATAAAGATACAAAACAAGTGTTTTTTTCCCTCATTTTGATTGTTTTTTTTCTTTTCCCCCCTCATTTTAAGTTTTTATTTCCCTATTCAGCAAATGTCTCAGGCAGACAGAAAACAAAATTAGATGATGTGCAGTTGCTGCCATGACTATTGATTGAATATCCATGAATACACTTTAAACTGGTTAAATTCTTAACACAAAATCAATTAGAGATCAATCATTAACATCCTTTTTTTGTTTTGTTTTGTTTTTCATCCATACATCCTGGTTTTCATTGGCTTGTTTGCTATCAAATCACCATACTGGCTACAAAAATGCAGATAAAAGGTCTGGATATTAATGAAAATTGTACTCAGTACTCAACTATGATTTTAAAAGTAACTAAGTAGATTACATGGCATAATGAATACTTAAGTACAGACTTGAAAATCTACTCAAAAGTAGTACCCCAAAAAACTACTTAATTACAGTAATTTGAGTATTTGTAATTAATTACTTCCACCCCTGGGACACAGACGATGAATGACAATGAATGAATGAAAAGGAGAAATGCTAATGAAACTGAAACTAAGAGTAGTTTCAATTTAATTTGCATTTCTCTTTTTCATTCATTCATTACGTCCAACTAATGCAGCGATTAATACAAAGAACAAAATGACAAACCTGTCATAGAATTTACACTGTCATAAAATACACTGCCCGGCCAAAAAAAAAGTCGCCACCTGGATTTTCCAGGTGGCAGTGTTACTGTATGATCTGGGTTGGTCAGGTCTAGGTTCAGCAACAGTATGTGCTCAAAGAATGAGGTCAGCTGACTACCTGATATACTGAATGACCAGGTTATTCCATCAATGGATTTTTTCTTCCCTGATGGCACGGGCATATTCCAAGATGACAATGCCAGGATTCATCGGGCTCAAATTGTGAAAGAGTGGTTCAGGGAGCATGAGACATCATTTTCACACATGGATTGGCCACCACAGAGTCCAGACCTTAACCCCATTGAGAACACTGGATGGAAATAAATCTTGTGACATTGCAGAAGCCTATCGACAGCGTATGCGTGCCGTAATCAAAGCTAAAGGCAGTCCAACGAAATATTACAGCGTATGACCTTTTTCTTTGGTGGTGACTTTTTTTTTGGCCGGGCAGTGTATGATGCCTGCACTAATTGACGCGTGCCATCTGACCACCTCGCCTCATACCACCACTATTAGTAGTAAAATGAATTATTATTATTATTATAACATAATCAGAACTCTAATTCTGTGTCATAATAGGCACATCAGAGATTACAGTATAACACTGAAAGTTTTTATAGATGATTTGACACATCATGATACTAATAATATTGCATTTAATTTATAGCAAGAGCTGCGGGGGAACGTGGTATAGCCACCGCTTCAGCCAGCTGCCCAGTAACTGCTGTGGACCCTGTTGCAGCCACCGCTTCAGCCAGCTGCCCAGTAACTGCTGTGGACCCTGTTGCAGTCACCGCTTCAGCCAGCTGCCCAGTAACTGCTGTGGACCCTGTTGCAGCCACCGCTTCAGCCAGCTGCCCAGTGACTGCTGTGGACCCTGTTGCAGTCACCGCTTCAGCCAGCTGCCCAGTAACTGCTGTGGACCCTGTTGCAGCCACCGCTTCAGCCAGCTGCCCAGTAACTGCTGTGGACCCTGTTGCAGTCACCGCTTCAGCCAGCTGCCCAGTGACTGCTGTGGACCCTGTTGCAGTCACCGCTTCAGCCAGCTGCCCAGTGACTGCTGTGGACCCTGTTGCAGTCACCGCTTCAAAAAAAAAAAAGTTTATTTATTTTTGTTATATTTACTAAATGCACAGCGTTTACTGCCTCACTTTGTAAGGTCGAGCCAACAGTACAGAGCCCGAAGCTGCCAGTGTGAGCCAATAAATGCCACTGGGTCTCAACCACAATCCTGAACTCTTTTGTCCTGTGCTTTCCTTGTCTTGAGTCCCTGGGTGAGTAGAGAGGCTACAGCATGAGTGGGTTACACAATCACTGAACATTATGGGGAAACTTGGCCACATTAATTTCCAGTGGCCAAGGAAGCAAATACACTGAATTTCAGGAATTCCCCACTTTAGGAAATCTGACCCTAGTAGTGTAGTAACTATTACATTTACTGCACTGGCCCATCTTTATACCTGAAAACAAACTTAATTTTTTAAATTTAATTTTAATTATTAACTTAATTTAGGGCATCTTTTTGTAAACCTTGCACCAAGTACAAAAGGTCCTATCTGCAAAATGATCCAGGAAGAATAGGGAAAAACCTCCTATCTGCACTTTGTGAGGCAAAAATACCTGGTCTGTATTGTTAATATATAGTATAGTAATATAGTCCAAAAACAGTGTATTATGTATTGAGTATACTGAAAAAATAGCATTCTGCAAGAAAACAAGAAGTTTTTTTTAGTTTTCTCAAAAAAGAGAATTTTTCAGATAGGAGGTTTTGCTCTTCGGCCATCGATATGAAGTGCAAGGTACCCTGGGTGCTTTGGTTGTTAACCTTCTGGGACACTTTGTCAATTTCTGCGTGTTACTTTCCACAGGAAATGTACAGTTTGCACGCAGTTTTTTTTCTACGCTGCAGCGTGCTGGGGAAGCAGCTTGACAGAAAGTTTGGACAAGCTGGTTTAAAAATGCTGGCTCATTGGTTGGCAAGAGACTGGACGCACTAAGAACTGTGGTGGAGAGGGGCCTCCTGGAGCAACAGAGGAGCAGCTGCAGCAGTCAGCTCATCTCACTGTGTTGCAGAACAGAGCATGTCAGGAGATCCTTCGGCCCCATGGCAGTAACACTAACACTGGTAACTCATTTTTATTTAATTTCTATTTATTCACTTATTTTAACTTATTTTATCTTGTGTCTTTTTTAATACCACTGTGTTGTTGTTGAGGGGAAGTGTGGTTGTTGTCTTTTATGAGCTGCTGGAAAGCTGAATTTCCCTTCAGGGATAAATAAAATTATTTCTATTATATTCTATTCTTTCAAAATGAATGCACTTTGTCGGTATAACACCACAAATTGACATTTTTTTTTTTTTTTTTTCCTTTCAACAACAGACACATGTGGTTATGTTATGTTATGCCAACATGGAAAGTCCATGACCAAATGCCAATATGTGATGAGGTGAGTGAGAATGTGTTGTTTAATTACAGAGCTAACCCCATTGTGACGCACTGGCAGTTTGGGAATCATGTGTAGAGTTTCCACTGGGCACACTTATTGTTGTCCAAATTTTAGGATGGAAAAAGTTTAATTTTGAACCTGAATAACCTCTATCACATCATGTTACTCATCACAGCCACACATCTACCTTTACTAAAATGAAAAATGTAATCAGTGGATCTGACGTGCATAATTATGGCATTTTCATTAATGAGGACTTTACTGAAACCGTCCGACAAAGAAGGAAAGCTCTACTCCCTGCAATGAAAGCACTTTGTGAGACAGTGATGTTGCATATTTGTGATATAACAAACTTATTGTACCTCCACCAACTCAAAACCCATCTCAACGGAGGAAGGCCAATGCTCAAAGTTTGGCTCATTAATCTCCACCCTTAGGCAAATTCAGTTTAATGTCTTCTGATATATTCTCTACATTTTATCTGAATATAAGTCTTTCAAGAAACTAAGACAAATTCATTCACTATTTATCTTCACTCAGATATGCTTTTTCTGTTATTGTTTATCTGAAACATGGCTTACAGAAGGATCTAGAAAGAACTTTAAATTACCCAAATACAATGTGGTTCACAGTGTCAGAGAAAATAGAGCTTGAGGTGGAGTATCTCTGTTTATTCATGATGACTATGAATCATGAATACTAGAATCAGGACTGATCTTTCTCTGAAAAAAAAAAAAAAAAAAAAAAAATCGTAATTATAGACATTATAGCTGCTGCGCAGCGATGGGTCGGGTCCGGGCATTTTTAGGCAATTCTGAGCAATAAGCAGAAGAATTGGAAGGAATTTAGAAACACAATCTGCCTTTTGCATCGGCTGAGGCTTGAACTCACAACCTCTGAGACTAAGAATCAATTTCTATCTCACTGAGCAAATTAGTCAGTGAGAATTCATGTGTAGCTTCACAAACTATAACTATTATTACTTTCATGAATGTTGTTGTAAGTTACTGTCATTACTGAGGATGTCCTGCATCTCTCTCTCTCTCTGTCTCTCTCTCTCACTCTCTCTCTCTCTCTCTCTCTCTCTCTCTCTCATTGTGTCATACAGATTACTGTTAATTTATTATGCTGATCTGTTCTGTACGACATCTATTGCACATCTGTCCATCCTGGAAGAGGGATCACTCCTCAGTTGCTCTTCCTGAGGTTTCTACCGTTTTTTTTCCCCGGTAAAGGGTTTTTTTTGGGGAGTTTTTCCTTATCCGCTGTGAGGGTCTAAAGAACAGAGGGATGTCATATGCTGTAAAGCCCTGTGAGGCAAATTGTATTTGTGATATTGGGCTTTATAAATAAAATTGATTGATTGATTGATTGAAATTGACTAAGCCAGACGTGCAGGTTTAGCAGCCGTCCATGCATGGAAAAGCAGATTTCAAACCACTGTAAAAAACTCAGTTATCAAAAAAAAAAAAAATCTGGAAATACATATTGCATCTAGACAGTATGGAGATGTTGGTAATTTATTTTAACAATGATTGATTTGCTTCATAAATGAAAAACTGATGTTTAACCAGTTGAGCTATGTGCAAAGTGAGAAGCCTCAGATGGTTTCACACTGAAGTACTGACACTGGATCTTTGTGCAAAGTTTGGTTTATTTTCAAGCATGAGAAGGCAGATTTTCTAGCAGAAAAAAAGAGTTGAAGATGCTGCACAGTGATCAGTCACGCTCAGGCATTTTTAAGCAATAAGCTGGAGCACAAGAAGATGATTCCATTACAACATGGATTCTGCACTAGTTGAAGCTCGAATCCACAACCTCTGGAACCTAAGATGGTCATCTACCACTCTGAGCTAATTGGCAAGTAGCAACTCACCAGTGGCTTCACAAACTGAGTAAGCCATTCACTGTTGTGAAGGAAAGCAACCATCCGTGCATGGAAAGGCAGATTTGAAACCGCTGTAAAAAATTCAGTTATTAAGACAAAAATCTGAAAATACACATATTGGATCTGGACAGCATGGAGATGTTGGTAATTTGTTTGTAACAATGATTGATTTGCTCCATAAGTGAAAAACTGATGTTTAAAATTGCTATTTTTACATTGACTCCAATTGTTCACATTAGAGCAAAATTCAAAATGCTGTCAAAAATTCAGTTTTTGTGATAAAATTCTAAAATTTGCCACACATCATCTACCATGAATCTAGAATTGTCTTTTTTTTCATGAACATTGAAGATTTATTTAGCAAAAATTTGCATGTATATGTTTACAGTACCGTTTACTGTCAAACATTTTGATGCACTGTAGGTTCAATTTGTGATAAATCAAAAATCTGAGAAACATAGTTTTTGTAGGACAGTCTGGAGATGCTCTGTAGCAAGTTTGGTGTCAATTGAGCAAAAATTGTGGAAGCAGATAGGTTTAAGAAGTTTTACAGTTTTTGAAAAAACTTCATAATTTGTAAAAGGTTTAAGTGTACAAAGGTTTCTTCAGTATTGGGGCTACAGTTTGATGAAAGTTGTGAAATTGTAGCACGTATGGTTGATTTGTTATGAATTTTCAAAGTTTTGAAACTGCTGTAGCGCCACCAGTTTTCATCCATGGGAAGTATGATTTCCTCAGAAGAAGAAGAAGAAGAATGTCTAGGATTACAATAGTGTCCTAGCAGCTTAGCTGCCCGGACCCTAATAAGATATAATATCATTGTCATAAAGTCATCATCAGTGCAACTCTTGATATGTGTGTCAACATTAAATCATATGGGATTTGAAAGTGGGAAGGGGGTCAGTATTGTGAATGTCATGTCATGCCGAGCTGGCATTAATGCCATAAACGCCATGAAAAATCAACACTATCACGTTGAAGAATAATTACACATATTAAACTAATTACAGGGGTGGTGAAGTTTCTGTCCGGCACAGGCAGAAGTGCTCTGCAGGGTGAGCATTTCACTCGCATTTGTCCCTAAAAATACAAATATGCGCAAACCGGGAAAATGATTTAGGCGCACAGTGTGTGAGTAAACACAACCTACTGGTTACCATAACCGGCATCGGACGTTTTTTCATCAATAACCAATCAAATAAATGTATTATAAAACTCGCTCCTTTGGCTCTGATACAGTACAACAGTCTCCCTCCCTGCCTGCAGTCCCCACTACAATGGGCTTTGTAACAATGTCCCGCCTACAGCCCCCTCTGATTGGTTACACGGCACAAGTGATAGCCAATCAACATTGACGCCTGTGCATGCTTTCACATCATGTCACATTGAGACACAGAGCACAGATGGAGCGGGAGATGCTCCGGTAAGCCAGCGGTAATTTTTAAGGTAAGGTAACAGAAACCAGACAGAAAGTTGCAATAAAAAAACATAGATGTAGGAACTATAAGCCAAAAAGTCTGGTAACCACTGAAAGTTTATTCATTCATCTTCTAACTGCTTCATCTGCTTGAGGGTCGCGGGGGGGCTGGAGCCTATCCCAGCTGACATTGGGTGAGGCAGGGTACACCCTGGACAGGTTGCCAGACTATCGCAGGGCTGACACATAGAGACAGACAACCAGTCACGTTCACATTCACATCTACGGACAATTTAGAGTTATCCCAGTCCCCAAACTGCATGTCTTTGGACTGTGGGAGGAAGCCGGAGTGCCTGGAGAGAACCCACGCTGATACGGGGAGAACATGCAAGCTCCGCACAGAGGGGCTCCCACACCCGGGCTCAAACTGGCAACCCTCTTGCTGTGAGGTGACAGTGCTGACCACCACACCACCATGCCGCCCCGATGAAAGTTTAATCTATATTAGTGATGCACGGATGGGCTCTGATGGCACCCGAATCCGCATCTATCCATCAATCATCCATCCGCCACCCATCCGAGCAAATTAATTTTCTATAATTACAGACCTGCATCCACCCGCACCCGCATGTTTATATTATCAGGAAAGATTAGATCCTGGCCGATCCCGTCAGCTGACTGACATTAAAATAATCAATAAAACGGCGCCGTTACTCCGTGCGTAAAGGCGCACATTGGCACTCTTAATGAGGAGACACTCATTTCTGCTGCTGCGGGGATCACTGTGTTAAATAAACCCTTCCACGTGACTGCCTTCACGCCCTCCATCATGCTCCAGTGTTCTGGTCCATACACAGGGGTCCTCAATTAGGCTCAATGAGAGTCTGGCCGCCGGCCAGATTGTGCCTGACGAAATATAAATATTAAAATGTGTTGTTCACATTTTAGAGCATGCAATACATTTTCCCCTCATTAATGTTTGTCAAAGCAATTCGTAAACTTTGTTTTTAAAGGGGGCGATTTAAATAAAAGTTATTATTAGGCTATTATTTTCACCCGCCCATAACCCATCCGCCATTAGTCAGATTGTTCATTTTTATCACCCAACCCAGTCGACCAGGCGGTTATAACTGCCATCCGCGCATCTCTAATCTATATAAAAGTTTAATCTGAAAAGTAATTACTAAAGCTATAATCGTATTGTTCATTTTGATAATAAACACATTCCTTTGCAACACATACATTTCTATTTCTTCATTTTGTGACCGCAACACCAAGCCCCCGCAGATTTCAGGCACACAAATCTTCCATGCTCCACATTTCAGGCACACATTTTTTTCTTGCTTTAACCCCTGTAATTACCCACAGTGACTGAAATAGGACAATAACATTTGAGATGAGTGATCCAGAATACCAACATTGTTGAAAAAAAAAAAGATGTAATAATCTTTTTACATTCATTCATTCATTTAAAGCAGTCTGCCATTATTTCACTCAAATGTAGCTTAACCATGTCATGTGATATACTACTTCTGTACATTTTCAGAACAAATATTACTAGGACAGAATATTGTAAATGCACTTTTAATACCCAGGAATTCACATTATAGAAACTACCACTGACTATCTGTGTAACAATTTGCCCACAATTTAGCACACTGACCATACACAATCCAGCCTTAATAGGTTTCAGCCCAATCTTGTTTCATTTCATATTAATCTTAATAAATGTAGTTTCTCTTTGAACTTCTTTGCTGTGTTCAACATGTGTCTTACCTGTTCCCTTAGCAAGCGCTTCTGCCCACAGTCCAAGCCCTAATAATAGGGTATGTGATACTGAATGAAGTGCCCATTATGCCTTAGGGGTGTGTGTGTGTATATGTGTGTGTTTATCTGTGGCGTTTTTTGGCCTCAGAGGCCCATGCTCCACATCCTGCCGGGCTTCATGTATCATTGTGAGAGGTTGGCCATCGGGTGATGAAGCGTCCAGTCACCCCCTCCTGGAGCCCTGCCTGAGCCCCTCCCTTCCTCCCAATGACACACACACACACACACACACACACACAAGGGATTGTCTAAGCAGTGGGGTGGTGGAATGAAACTCATCAAAGCTCGTGATGAAGGACAACTACAACTTGTGTTATTTGGATATAGTCCTTTATCAGTACTATTTGACCAGATTTTAGAAATATTACCAAATTGTTCATTGCAGTCTATGAGAGTGCATGAGTTACAAAGATGATATATACAGGTGGGTAAAAAAATTAGAGGAAAAACTGAATAAATGAAAGAAATACAATGAATGCTGATGCCTTCATAAATGGCACAAGGGCTCACTGAAGGGTTTAATGAGTTGTAAATGATGTACATCATATGCTATTTTATTCAGAGTCACTTGATCTTAACTCAACTGACCATCTATGAGAGATATCAGAGTGTTAGCCACCAGGTGACCCCAACTGACCATCTCTGCTTAGTGTAACTAGCATTGAACGTGATGTGCATGCCTTCAATGCCGGCAGTCAAAACTAACTAGCCATTAACACTAGAACCGCCGTCTAGAACCGCCATCTGACAGACCATTTGGGGTTTTATAATGCAAATAACTCTGTTTAGATAAAACCTACAAGCTTCTCTTCCTATGACTTTTCCTAAAAATGTGTCTTGTGTGTTTTCTGAAGCCTATAAGTTACAAAAATGACTTCTGAGCATTTTTACCTCCGATCGTGGCAGCGGTCACACAGACCGCTGCTGAAAATTAATACATTTTGATACATACAGGTAGGCTATACATGTTGCAAAACTCTGTAAAAGTACACCAAAGCATACATTTTAGTTTCCAAATATTTATTTCAAAACAAAACCAAAACCATAAAAAACGAATGTAATCTCAACAGTGACTGCGCCAGCCGGCGGGACGGCAGCTGAACCGCTTCCAGTGTTCACGCATTCATACATTCACTCAATTGCATGTTCAATGTGTGTGTGTGTGTGTGTGTGTGTGTGTGTGTGTTAGTATGTCAGAGAGGAGGAGTATCAATAAAAAAAAAAAAATCACTAATTATTTTGATGTTTATTTCTTTTATTCTTAATTTTTTTTTAATTAAAATGCGTAATATAGCCAACAATATTATAGACCAAAAGTTAATCTAATTTATTATTGTAGAATGTATTTAGCAAATCACCACTTTCAACTGGAGACACAGCGCAGCAACAAAAAAAAAGGCATTATAAAAAGCCGACAAATAGTGTTAATTTATTGACATGAGACTTTGGAGAGGTTGTCAGTCCTATTTTATAGTCTGTAATATTTTTTTTATTTTATCATAAGTTCTCAGAAATTACTCAAAAATGCATTTTTTGTATGCTTCTGAGCACACGGGCAGCATAAACAATGAAGTTACATATGATGGTTTGGCAGACCGTTGCGGCACTTGGAGGGGCCGTTGCGGCACTTGGAGGGGCACATTTATGCCCTTTTAAAAAGGGTTGCTCTGTGAGCAACTGTTTGGAGCTAAGCTAACATCTGCTTTATGTGCGTGTAGCTTCAAACCACTAGATAGTCACAGACATATACTGTGTACATGTTGCTCCACAGTAGCTGAGTTACTATTTGTCAGCTGTAAATGTCAAGAGACTCACAATACACTTTAGCAACACAGTTATTGGTTGGCCCATATGTGAAATCTACTGTGATAGAAAGAAATGCCCTGTTATGACAGGATATGTGAAGGCTTATCAACATTACCAAATACATGCCTGCCTAAATTAACTTAAACCTATGGTTCAGAACAGCCTGTTCTCATCCCAACATCAGATACCACCACTTTGTCAGTGGACCTACATGGGACATGGAAAATATGACGCACTAAGGAGGCTTCCTGTGTTGTTCCCTGTGATGTCAGTTGGTGCTTGTTACATGCATTGCATGCAGTGTTCCGCTAATTCAATGATTAACACATTTCATTTCCAATAGATTCTTCACAATAAAAGTCCATTATTTTGTTATTGAAAAATAAAAATCAGGAAGCAGGAGAGAAACTAAACTCCAAACCACAGAGATTCAGTTATAAGCTACAAAAGCACTAAGAGCTGACCACAGAGAGACTTTTAAAACCATCTTCCTCTAAGGTCTCCTCCAGACAAAGGTAAGTAGAGTCTTGCAACAGACATGGCTTGTTTGACGGGGTTGGCTGCGGTTGGTGAGACATCACCACAACCTGCTTGAGGGCGGGCAGCCCAGCTTTTGTACATGTGTCCATCTCTGGCACAGCTCGATGTTGCATGGCACGTCTAAGCTGATTATGGAAACGCAAATGACAGCATGGCTTGACTCAGCTCAAAAGTGACAGTGGAAAAGGCCCATTACTGATCACATGCAAGTCATGAAAAATGGCAGTATAGGATTTATCAGAATCCAATGTGTAGTCAAGAATTTACAAATCTTACATTACCTACATCCAACACTGTGACTATCTCAAAGCAAATATATTCAGTAGTTCGATCATAATGTTATGAAAAACAGTTGACCCTCCTTAACAAATACAAAAATCCCACAGACTTCCAGTTTGTTTTCAGTAAGCCTTGAAGCCACAATCGTCGCAGCATGAAATATTTAAATGGATGTAGAAGCAGTAAATGAAGGCTGAGGACTGGGCTGTAATGTTTGTTTGCAGTTATAATATCGATGAGACAGCATCAAAACAATTTTCTTTTCTGCAGCAGAAAAAAAAGCTCTATTTTGTTTCACTGTTGGTGCATGCGTAATTCCAAAGGGGGATTCAAAAATCATTTATGTGAACATAAGGTGTAAAGATGGGCCTGTTTGTATGGAGGTAGATGCTGCTAACCTCCTGGTTTATTGAAGCAAAGTTCCACTGCAGTGTCTTGAATTAATTAAAAACACATTTGAAGTAGCTCAACTAGCTCCCATTCACAGATCCCTCATCTGTTGTCCTCCCCGTTCAATAAAACACTAACCAGTACACACACACACACACACACACACACATGCACAGACATCCACACATTGCTTTTTGAATATGTGGATGATGCTTTGGTGCTTAGGAGCTGTTTTTTTGTTTTTGTTTTTTTTTGTTTTTTTGGGTTTTTTTCTTCTTTTTTTGTAATGATCTGCTGAGCTTTTGGCTTGAAAGTCTCCAAAAGGACAAAAATAGAGATGGCTGATCTGCCTGTTTTCATTTGACTAACCCTAGGCTGTGACATCATTTCAGGAAGCTGAGGGCTACAATTCTGTGACATTTGCTGATAATTATTAATGCTTTTGGTGATCCCTTGGCTTATCCTCTACCACCACCATCATGCCAACACCAAGCCAACATTTGTTTGTGGGGCCCATGTCGGTAGTAACTAGGCTAAAAAATGGGCCCTACATGGGATTGTCCATGTATTGTCCACACACATTTTATGTGCCAGAATTTAAACAACAAGTCAAATTGAAACTTTGACATTTGACAAAAGAGAATGGCTGCAATTTGTCCATCTTACCTCCAAACAACTGTCAGGCTTGCATCTTTCTGTCCTTCATCCCAGATTTCTGATCAGCTGCTGGCAGAGGAGAGGAGAAAGGGCTGCTTGGTGGTGGCCAGGAATAATTTTTTTTTTTGTGGGGTGGCCAGGTGGGGTGGAGCGAGGATGGGTGACATTTTGTCATCTGCTTAATGCTGAGGTCCCTTTGGGGGGCTAATGAGCGCCATCATTTTTAGTGATCAATAAATCATGCCTTATTGATTTCTTGCCTCTCCCCCCTCTAAGCTGGCTTCTGTTCTCTGAAAGTCAGAGAACAGGAGGGGAGGGAAGAGAGAGATAGAGTGAGGGAGGAATGGAGGGAGAGACAGGTGGAGAGATGGAAGTAGGAAGAGTTGAAAGCACGCAAGCTTTAGGGATGGATGGATGGATGGATGGAGACTGATAAAAGAAGAGTTGATAAATTAAGGGGGATAAATATAGAAAAAATAAAGAAGGGAGGGAAGCTGATTATAAGAGATGAAAGGGTGGATAAAGTGGACTGGTAGGTGTCTGTTAACCAGCAACAAATGGATGGTTGAACTTTGACCGCAACCACATCCTTGTAGGTTATCATGTCAAAGTTACACAATAACTGAGTTCAGTGCAAAGCTATAGGTTCATTTTGCTGGGAGGCCTAACTTTTGAAACTCCATCTCACCTTGTCTGTACAACTTAGGCACTGATGTTTCCAGTAGGCTTGTGTCAATTTCCGGGTTTAACTGGTTTGGTCCAGTTTAAGAGCTCCACCGGGTTTAATTCACGTCAACCGGATAGGAGAGAAAAAAAAAAAGCTTTTCACATTGGCGACATGTCAAGGGACTATATTCAACTTATCTTGCATTGTAACATGCATTATGACAACTTAATGAGGTTTATGTTTGTTTATAAATGAAGTGGAGGAGCCTACAACTGTTTTGTTTAGTTTGTCTCAAAGGCTTCAGAGGGACTCGCAGCTCCACTCCGCTCAGCTGTCTGCTGCTGCTACGAGAGATTAAATTTCATTGGGGGCGGGGAAAAGTGCAATGGAGTCAGCAGTCATTCGGTTTGTTGCCCTAGTAACCCGTTTCCACTGAAGAAGTTCCTGGTACTATTTGGGGGGCTGGAACTACTACAGGAATGTCCTCCCGCTCAGCCCTATCAACTGCCATGTCTCCACTGAGAGAGCGGAGACGGAGGAAGGTTCCTTGGTGTCCTTCTGCGTCTTCTTCTTGTGTAACCTTGTGTGTATTGGCAGTTAATACAGCATTACCGCCACTTAGTGGATTGGAAGCGCATCACACTTATAATAGGCTTTTATTGGGAAAAATGGCTCAAATGCGATCCCCAGTGGTAAAATTAGGTATAAAATTTGATATATCCGTTCGGTTAGATATTTGGCTTTAAATCAAACCGGTGGGAAAATTTTCAAACCGGCACAAGCCTAGTTTCCAGTCACCTCTCTGTCAGCTTCACTAGAATTGTTCTAAATTTATGCTCTTATATGTATTCTGCAAGTGTTGGTGATGCTTTTTGTGTTTAGTGTTGGACAGTGGTGGCATCTGGCTGAGAGTCACTCATGAAGATGAGGAAATCAACTGACCAGTAAACTCTGAGAACCCTTTTGCTTTTCTGCTAGCTAGCTAGCTAGCGAGGGTGAGGTTTTCAAATGTAAACATCAGTTAATATTAAGGAAAGATGAAAAAGATGGGCACAGCTGAACTAGCATACTGCTAGCCATTGCACAGACATTGGAAATAAACTGGACAACCTCTGTGCCACATCAGTTTCCAATTGGATATCAGGAACTATAATATGCTTTGATTCGCCAAAACATGGTTAAATCCTGGACAGCACCATTCAACCAGAAGGCTCTTTTTCTAAATGACAATTTCCCATGGTGGTTCAAGCACATTTAGTGCCCTAGGTGATGATATTAATTCAAAAAGAAAAAAAAGTGGAAGACATACTGAAGCAGAGTTTGAAGGAGTCCACATGCTATATTTAAGTTGGCCATCCCACACAAAGGTATGTTTTCAGGTGTGAAAACTGTTCTACCCAATTATTTCTCTAAGTGACATAATAGCTATTTAAAAGAACATTAAACATCAAGTGCAACCACATATGAAAGGCTGTTTTTTATGTGTGGAATCCTTCAAATTAAATCTATGAAATACACAAGTTGTGGATACCTTAACAGACATAAAAAGTTGCTACCAAATCAAACCAAAACATTATATTAACATCATGTTAAGTATCCATATATGTTAACCAATGGCAGGACAGGGCAGAACAGTAATCAAGCTTTTACCCAACAGCTCCAAGCAGTAGTTTGATTAGACTTGGGCTGCTGGGGGCCAGTCTAATGACTGGAGGAGATATTTCAGCCTCCAGGACCCTCTTACTGGCAATGGGGCCTAAGTAGTGGGAAAATACTGGAGTATTATCAAAGGAAATTAACCCTGGATGCCAAGGGAGCACATTGACCCGAGCCCCCATCATTGGCCCTGAAATCAGCTGCAAAATGACTGCTTTTTATCAAAAGTCAAAGAGAGGGGAATTAGCTTGGAACATTGTATCTGCACCTATCATAGACACATCCTTGCTGCTGGGTGAGGAACTCTTATTTCCATAATTCTCAACATCAGAAATACAGAAAATGTCATGATTTGTATGTCAAAGTAGATTAGAATGCATCTCAGAGAGTCACTGAAGGCCTATCAGAAGCTTCTAGAGGTACAATGTTCAAAAGTCCCAAAAATACTCCCTAAATTGGTCTTTTTTTTTCTAACAATAAGTCACATGTTCAAATATACACATGCTGGTTAAAAAAAACCCCAACCTTTCTGACATGTACGTGATGTGTTAATGAAGAGTTCTGTGGAGCTTGATATACTGACAGGAAACACCTGACAAGTATAGCTACTATGTATAACAACTTGGGTTTAACATTTGTAGCTCTGGTCATCAGTTCTATCCATTATGATTATACTGTCCTGACCAAAGTTCTTGCTAAGATCTGGGAACGTGGTGAACGTGGAGATTCTGATTGTTGTAGCCTGAGGAAAACATACTGTATGTTTTACAATTGTGTAATTCATTAAACTGATGTATGTATGTCTGAATATATATAGGCCAAATAACAGCCATAATGTCAACACACGTTAGTCAGCTTCATCATGTTAAACATAAATAAAACAAATCAACAAAAATGTAAATGCTCCAAAAGCATTATAATACAACTGTGTGCAAAATGTTGCACTTACACCCAATATCTATTACATAAATATGACTCAGTTTTGGTGTTTTTACTGGGAGCAGTGGATCTCTATTCTCCTAAGTCTCTCCTTCACACACCATGGATGCTGAAGAATGTCACTAAAGGAGCTATTATTTATAGTGTTTACACTATATTTATTCAGACTGTTTCTATCATGTCATCTTACTACAAACATTAATTTGAACTGTGTCATCACTACATGACATCTATGATTACTGATGGAACATGTGAAGTGGAATTTCATGTTTTCTGGCATATAATATTGATCTAATAGTTGCCAAACTTCATTCAGCTAGTATTAGCTCATTAGCATCTCATTATCTAGCAAAGAGTTGCCAAGGAACGCCATTCAGTTAGCCTAACCTAACATCAACAGGTGTTTTTTTTAGCTTATTTACTGAACGAACCGACTCACCGTTCACACTCGGTGCTCCAGTGTGGAGCACTAACGGTGACGTGCATGTATGTGTCATTCCCTCACGAACTGCCGTGAACTGTACGGTGACGGGCACTCCACGAAGTCAGTGGAGAGAGCAGCGCTGGGGAGGACCAATTACACCTTACCAAAATAACGGTAGAACCAATCGATGAGCAATACAAGGTTAGAGGCGGGACGTATGGTGGACACCAACGATTGTTAATCCTTTGTCTACCATATTAAGCGGATGCTGACAGTTTATATTGGTAGAGACAATACGGAAGGGGCTGAATATTGGTAGGGACATGTCCCTACCGTCCCTACCCAATCATACGCCTATAAACAATACTAATATTAGACCTCACCAAGGGGCACCATTAATGTTGTCAGTTATAATAGTAGGGAATCTACTGGTGATACTGTAAAAGAGGGCATACTATTGTGATCGAGGCATCAGTGCTATGTTTTACATGGCGGCACCGACTTAAGCCTGAACATGGGCCTGACCTCATAATAGATCACCAGTTAAAGTATCGAACTGGCTGTCTGAAATAATTAATGATTATTAATAATAAGTATTAATTATGTTAAATAATATTACTCAATTTACATTAAATCACCTCATGGGGCACCATTCCTGAAAAGGGAAAAATGATAGGCAGTTAAAAATACCAGTCTTAAAAGTTCACTAAACTATCAATTTGGGATTTCTATTAATAATCAAATGAATAACCTTAACGAAATTTAATAGTAAAGCCTGAAGGATTTCTGAGTTCTTGACGTAGCAGAGGCTGACTATTCATTCACCCTTGTGCAACATTAAACAGACAGCAGGTATGATTCAAAAAAATATATTTGTTCATAAAGTAAGCAAAGCAAAACCAAAACACACAAATTCTAACTAACTAAATATATACAAGCTTGGTGAGTATATGTTTTGTGTGTGTGTGTGTGTGTGTGTGTGTGTGTGTGTGTGTGTGACCGTGCCGGTCGTTTGGGGTCCTTGCAGAGTTAGACGCTGGGGTGCTAACTGAACACTGCCAACATTAAAGTGGTTAACTCCAACTCCAAAGAGTAGTAACACATTCTGTTTTTATGTCTGAACCACAGACTGTACTGATCCCAACCCGACCCGAGCCTGATGCAGTTCCTAAAGCACCTTATAAGTAATCTTTCAAAGGCATTGTTTTAAAGACTTAGGCTTCTAGTTTCGCAGACCGGGCGAGGCGGAGGCGCGGCGCACCTGCGCTTTGCCAACTGGGTGTGACCAGGCAGATTTTGCAAGTTTGGCACACCGTGCATGCTGGTGCAGCTACTCCTCTTTCCCACCTCCATCCCTCCTACCTGCGCAAGTCGGAAAGAGGGAGGAGAGAAGGCGGGGAGTGGGTCTTGGGTTGCGCTGCTCGAAACTAGCTCTGCGCGGGGTTCGCCACCCTGCACCACCCTGCGCTGCGCTGGGAAACTAGAGCCCTTAAAGTCAAGTCAAGTGAAATTTATTTGTATAGCACATTTCATATGACAAGCATAGCTCAATGTGCTTAAAACAAACACAACATACATATAAAAACAAACACATAAAAGCAAGGAGATTACATAGTACAAGAGCATGTAAAAACCTGATAACAACAAAAACACAAAACAATGGTAATGGTATAGCTGGTTAAAACCACACACACACATCTAGTTAAAAGCTGCGTTAATAGAGGTTAACCCCCAATTTCCACCAGATGCGTGTTGGTTGCATCTCCGCTCCGGCACGGCAACGGAGCCGATTAGATTCAATTCTAGTCAATGTGTGTGTTTCCACCGGCTCTGGCAGTGCTGCGTTCTGGCTGCGTCTCAGCTCCGGCAGTCCGGAGCTCTCCGCAACACATACGCAGCACTTCTATTTTTGCCGGACGCCGGAGCCCAACGCAGCAATTCAGCACAGAGCAGATCGTGCGGGGCAGGAAGTCGTGCAGAGAAACACAATAAAACATCCGGTTATTTTTCAAAATAAGATACACAGTGTTCACGGTGGATCATATTTCCCTGCACTACACCTTGAAAACTACATAATGGGCAGAGGCAGGCCTGAAGTCAACAGGTCAGAGGTTTTTAGACGTCATTTCACCCCGTTGACACTGTGGACGAGGAGATATTCATCATGGCAGTGCACCGAGATGTCTTCCGGCGGAGCTGCACCGCTCCGCACAGCAAACGCAGCCGGTGGGTATTGACGGACGGCGGAGCACGCAGCGGATAACCAGCGCTGCCGTACCGCAACGGACACGCATCCAGTGGAAATCCGGGGTAATACTTTTAACATGGGTGGCACGGTGGCACAGTATTGTTGGCTCACAGCAAGAGGGTTCCTGGTTCTGAGTCACGGTTGGGGGTTCAAAAACTGGGGTGAGGGAGCCCTTCTGTGTGGAGTTGGCATGTTCTCCCCATGTCAGCGTGGGCTCTCTTCAGGTTCCAATAAAATCAAAACTTAAAACATACTTTAATCTGGTATTAATTTGCTTGAAATAAATCTGCATTAACTGCAGAACAAAGCCATGAGAGAAAAATAGTCAGTTCAGTAAAATTGGCCACTCCTTGTGTCTTACTTGCACATTGTAAAACTGTCGCATGAGACTTATTTTATAAAGTGCCTTTGCCTGCAGATGATTTTGGAGCAGGGCCAGAATACATTGTCATTGTCATTGCCTATGCTTTGTTTTACCTTCTAAAAAAATTAATACAACGCTGAATGGATATCAATTAATGACTAATATTTCAGCTGCTTTGCTTGGATACAGACAGTAGAATTTTTATAATGGAGTTCTTTAACTTTTAATTGTTTGTGAAAATAATATGCCAGTCTTCCTGGAACACTTTTCTGGTAGATCAGCAGCACAACAATAATGAATGCCTTGCCAATTAAAAACTTTATTTTTGGTTGAGAATGATCAATTAAGGTATGCTGACCACAAAGAAATTTCTATATTGCCTTGAGTATTCTAGGCTTCACTAGATTTTAACATGATTTTAACAGCCACAAGGCTAATGGAAATTAACTCGTCACAACCTCAGTTGATCTGTCTGCTATATATATCCAGTATAACTTCCCATGGCAAAACAGCTTTCCATATGCTTTTCAGTATACAGTATTATCCAAGAAGGAAAGAGACCAGTATACTACTGTAATATACTGTAACACTATCCACTTAATGCCCATTAATAGCAGTTATATAAAAAAAAAAGTAGTTCATTTTCTTGACAAAATGTCTCAGGTAAAGAGTGGGGGACAAAATGGTTACAAAATAACCTAAGCTCAAAGGTCCACTTATTATATCTATATATACATATTTCTATATATATCTATATCTATATCTACATATACATATATATATATGTGCTCTTTCAGCGTATGTGGCACCTTGGTGAAGAGCACCAAGACAACTGTCCCTTGCCTACAGTCAAGTATAGTGGTGGCAGCATCATGGTTTGGGGCTGCGTGAGTGCTGCCGGCTCGGCTTATTTAGGGAAACATGAATTCAGAGCAGAGCATGATCGCCCCTCTTCAGAAACTGAGCCACAATGCAGTTTTCCAACATGATAATGACCCAAAACACACCTAGTAGATGACATCTGCCTCGCTGAGGAAGCTGAAGATAAAGGTGATGGACCGGCCAAGTATGTATCCAGCCCTAAACTCACCTGTGCGCCTGTGGGGCATCCTCAAGCTGAAGGTGGAGGAGCGCAAGGTGTCTTCACATCCATCTGCTCCATGATGTCATCATGGAGGAGTGGGAGAGGATTCCTGAAGCAACCTGTGAGCTCTGGTGAATTACATGCCCAAAAGGGTTAAGGCAGTGCTAGATTATAATGGTTGGCACACAAAATATTGAAACTTAAGGCACAACTGGGACATGTTCACTGTGGGGTGTACTCACTTATGTTGCCAGGTGTTTAGATGTTGATGGCTGTGTTTTAAGTAATTTTCAGAGGACGGTAAATCTATACTACTATACAAGCTGTACACTGACTACTTTAAGTTATATCAAAGTGTCATCTCTATAGTGTTGTCCCATGACAAGATATAATGAAATATTTGCAGAAATGGGAGGGGTGTACTCACTTATGTGAGATACTGTATGTATGTGTGTTTATATATATATATGTATACATATATATGTGTATGTGTGTATATATATATATATATATATATAGATATATAGATAGATAGATAGATATATGTATAAGGTGTCTAACAATATGATCAATTACTACATAACATGGAAACACCAACAGTAGCACTCATCTGTTATATGCAGTGGTATAAAGCATATATAAAGCTTTTTTTCATCTAAGCAGGCTTATCTAAGATCAGACTAATGTAGCTTGTGTTGGGTAATAATACCAAAGGTATTATAAATTCACCTACTAACACTTTCCCTGTTAGAACTACATAGATTTTAACTTCATAAGAATTTTTTCCACATCAGATTAAGATGACAGATTTCTGTATTATACAGAAACAAATGAATATAAATTAGTAGTACATTCAGATGTCTTAGCTGTCATGTTTATTTTAACCATTCGAATAAAATGTAGCTGCATTTTACAATAATAATAATAATCATCTCCACTTTATCTTTGTAATATACAATATGTACAATGCACCAATGTATCACCGTCTCTCCTGTGATAACATAATTTTGTATGAAATCACAGATCACGTTGCTTCCTGAATCAATATTTGTTCGATGCAGTAATGTTGTCTCCTGAGTCTTTATTTGCTCATTTATATAACAGGATGCCTTTTATCTTTTTTACTTGTTAGTTTTGGGGTTATGAACCAGCTTCCAGTTCATCCCACATTTATGACACAACATCCAACCCTGGAGCCTGACTGTTTGAAGCCATACACCCTGCAGAACATCCACAACATTTACAGGTATAACAATGGATCCTTAAGGCATAGAACATAAGAAGACAGGTTTTTATGACATGTAATAAGAAACAACTGTGTCAACCAAATTCGGAACACTAAGAACAACAATATATAAAAAAAAAAATATAAACAACAAAAAATTGTAAATTAAAGCTGCAAGCAGCGTTGGGCAGGACCTCGGACTCACGCCGTTTCGGCCTCCAGCTCACGTAGACAGTTATAGACAAAAGTTGTAGAAGATTTTAGACCCCTCTCCACTCTAGCTCACAGATGACAATTTCTCCACATTTGCTCATGTTATTTTCAGAGGCACTAGCTCACTTCCTGTTGGGTTTAGGTCAGCGATGTCAGTGCGTGATTTGTAGGTCTCGATGAGACGAACAAGCCAGTTTTGGTTTGATCTTTCTATGACATTCCTATGGGCCACAGTGGCCAGTTTAGTGTGTCTGGGTGGCACTAGAGAGCCCTTTTTGGCACTTTTGGGGTTAATTTTTTCATTTTATCAAATTTGTTGCCAGTCCTGACATGTGTGCCAATTTTGGTGAAGATGTGAGCATGTTTAGGGGGTCAATTATTTTTTTTATTTTTTTTTGCGCACTATGTCACGCAGTAGGTGCCCTTTTTTCCTTTTCGCCACTGCCCTTCAAACATCCTGAGTCACTGAGAGGGAGAGAAAAGATATGAGAGACCAGGCAGATGGAAATGGCTTGAAAATGTCTCAAACTCCTCCCTTTTATTCCCAAACCGTGGGTCCAGTCGTCAGTCTGAGCATACCAGCAGACAGATACACTTGTCCTGAATGCAGACATGTAGGTTTTTATGTTTGTGGAGTCAAAAAATGCGATCTTGGTTGCAAGTTTGAGATGTCTAGCTCACAGCTGACAATTTCTCCACACTTGCTCATGTTATTTTCAGAGGCTCTAGCTCACTGTTGGATTTAGGTCGGGGGTGTCAGTGATTTGTAGGTCTTGATGAGATGAACAAGCCAGTTTTGGTTTAATCTTTCAACAACATTCCTACGGGCTGCAGCAGCCATTTTAGTGTGTCTAGGTGGCGCGAAGATCATCAGGAGTTTTTGTGGAACGTTACCTTGAAGAGGCCATAAAATCCAAATCATTCGAGTAATGACAAAGTTATACAGAAAATCTGTTCAGCAGGAGGTGGCCTGTAAAGTGTGCATGTTTGAAGCCAATATGATAAACAGTGTAGAAGAAGATGTTTTTTTGAAAAAGTTTGAAAAGGAGCATTTTTGAGGCGAAATCTTACTTTGAAAGGGCAAATAAATCACTTCCTGTTGGGTTTAGGTCAGGGGTGTGATTTGTAGGTCTCGATGAGACGAACAAGCCAGTTTTGGTTTGATCTTTCTACGACATTTCTACAGGCCACAGCGACCATTCTAGTGTGTCTAGGAGGCGCAAAAATCATCAGGAGGTTTTGTGGAATGCCACCTTTAGGAGCCCATTAACCCTCTGCGGTCCAGAACCGCGCCGGCGCGTCAAAATCACGTGACCGATTTGAGACGACGTAGCAGCAAGACGCAGCCTCGCTGAGTGTCTGTTTCATTTTGTGTGGAAAGTGCAAACTTCAAACTTTGTACCACTTTTTAAATCATCTTGATAGGCCATATAAAACCGGACTTATGATAAATAATAAACGCCATGATTTTCCTGAATATTGAATATTGTTTGATCCGTGTTTGATGCAGGAAGAAACGGTAAAAACGGGCCGTTTGGCCTGTCGAAAGTGCTGAAGGCAACAGCAAAAAACAAAAAAACAAAACGACATCCCTTTTCCTATTGTTTGAAAAATGCACCAGTCAACCAATCACAAAATTGTATGGCAACACACATCATTTGTTGCTGGAGGAGAGGGGGAAGTTGTGGGAGTGACGGCAGCGAGAGAGACCGCGATCGCGATCACAGATAGAGTTGGGATTTGTGATGTTTAGCGTGTTTGGAGTGTATAGTCAGTGTGTGGTGTAGTGTGTTTTGGAAGAGGAGAGAGGAAAATGAGCCTCCGATGACGGCATTGAGCGGTACTCGGAGGTCCGCACAGAGGAGCGGACGGTGTGGCAGGGCACGCCCACCAGATCTCCGTTTGCCCAGGCAGCAGAGCCACACAGTGTGTGTCACTCCTCCTGTTGTCCTCCTGCTGTGTCCTCCTCCTGTAGTGTGTTGTGGTGGACAGGAACTGTTTTTCAGAGTGGCACAAATAATTTGTGTAAAATCACGTAGGAGAAAAGCAAGCACTCTCAAAATAAATCCCCTAGAAAGGTGCACAGCCAAAAACAGCAACAAACACAGACGTTTCGACATAAGAATACTTTCTGTCAAAAACGTCTGTGTTTCTGGTACTGCCACCCAAGTTGGTTTATTAAATTTACCAAAAGGACATTTGTGAGTGCTGGCATTTTTCCCTTTGACAAATTATTTTTGTGGCATCTGATTGTTTTGTAAGTAGGCTAGTTGTTCAAAAACGCCTGAGGCATTGCTTGCATTTTAATGTAAATAGTTATGTATAACATTGTTGTTTGCTAAATTAGGACATATGTTTTTGAAGTTTACAATTTATATTTTTATTCTAAGTTACAAAAATGGTTCGTTAGACATGTTTGTGGTTTTCACAGTAAAAAATCAAACTTTTTCCTACTCGGATTTTATGTTTTCTTTGTGATTTTAGGTCCAGTGTGTTAACACTAGAACGCCCACGGAGGGGTCAATTGACCTTTTTACCTAAAAGACCCACAAGAGGGTCATTTGACCCTTTGGACCCCCTGTGGACACTCCTTTTGTTGTGGAAATGTGGCTGTTAGCGGCTCAGGTGTTAGGTTAGTGTTACCTACTGAGGTTATGCGTGTTTTTGCATGTGTGTGTGTGTGTGTGTGTATGTGTGTGTGTGTGTGTGTGCGTGTGTGTGTGCGCCCATGTGTGTGTATCCATATGGTGGATTTTTGGTGGATTTTTTGCAGTGAATCATCAGGATCAATGAGAATTTGGGATCAAAACTCTTGACATTTATTGTTAAAAAAAAATACAAAACAAAACATATTTACAATGAATGAAAAAGCAACTGTTTTCCCAGTTTTCGTGTGGAAGGTTGTTGCAGAAGTAACTGTTATTTTGTGTGCCAAAAATAGAAAAAAATATATTTACAAAGAAAAAAGCATATTTACAAAGAATGCAAATGAGTGAAATACATTTGAGCAGTCACTCACAATTCTGGCACTGCCATTTCTCCTTTCTGCATTTCCCACATGTATATTTGTAACAGTCAACACAGCGCACAGTTGCACGATTGTCCTTGCATTTGATTTTAGCCTGACACTTGGTTCTTTGTCCGAGTTGTGGTGTGGAGGGTTGTTGCCGAAGCAATTGCTCCTTTTGGGCCTTTTTCATACCCACGTGGGAGTGAGCCAACTCTCTTGCCAGTTCAAACAGGAAATCCACCCGTCTTTCCTTTCTCCCGGTGCATAATTGATAGAGCACGTGGGCATTCAGTGCTGCAATGTCTATCATGTTGTAGAAAACTGCTACTGGCCAGCGCCTTGTTCCTGCGCGGACAGTGTATTCCCGCACCATCTGGTCCATGATATCGACGCCGCACTTTGTTGTGTTGTAGAGTGTGATGGTGTTTGGCTTCTTTTTGGTGGTTTCCTGTGTCTGAATCGTGCTGTGCATGCTGCTGAGAACATATACAGTCTTCTTCCGCTTGGGCGCATACACAGTCAGTGTGGCACCAGTGGATGAAAATACCTGGGTGGTAAATTCATCGCAGTGCATCTGTCGAGTTGACGGTGGAATTTCTTGGCGAATCCTGTTGACTGTGCCGAGGATGGTTGAATTCCGGCTAAGTAGTCGTTTTGCAAGTGACAGTGATGTAAAGAAATTGTCTGTGGTAACATTTCTGCCCTTGTCCAAGAATGGTTCCATCAGCCTCATAACTACACTCTCAGACACTCTCTCCCCACGAGGCCGAGTGGGGTCCTTGCCAAGATATGGGAGGATGTTGCAGACGTATTTGGTTTTCAAGTCACACGCCACCCAAAACTTGATACCAAACTTGTCTGGTTTAGTTGCAATGTACTGTAGGAAACAGCAGCGAGTCTTGCACGGGAAACGTTGTTCGTCAATGGTGATGTGTTGACCAGGGATGTAGGATGTGATGCAGTTGGTGACAAACAATCCCCATATGTTTGAAATTGCAGCAAACCTATCAGTCTGTACTCGCTCGCTGCGGGTGTCTCTGTCATCAAAGCGCAGGTGATGCATGATGTTTTTGAAACGCTCTCGGGACATGGTTTCGATGATGTGTGGGCTTCCCAGTTTTTTCGACCAGCAGTCATGCAGTGATGGCACCTTGATGATTCCCCTCATGATGGTGATGGAAATAAATGCCATTAGTTCAGGTATGCCCATGAACCAATCCACATGCTCAGTTTGCTTCGCATGTTGAATTGTACAGTCTCGAATGATGCCAAGCATGTCCAGAGTGATGAAACAAAGGAAGCTCTGAAGGCGACTTGTGATTGACCTCCTGGCCTTAGCTGTTGGCTCTCCATCTGCGCTGTATGGCGATGGTGGGGTGAAATGTGGACCCGTTCCCACCTGTTCTTCATGCCATACTGTGCCATCTTTTGCAGTCTCTGTCACATCAGTCGCCAGCCGAGCTCTCTTTGTTGGTTGGGGAGCACTCTCCTCATCTGTAGCGTGAAAAAAATGTAATTATAAGCAATGGGAAATTCAAATGATATCACAAATGCAAGTATAGAAGCTAATCACTGCAAAAATGGTTTATTTTTCTAGTTTCAAGTAATGTAGTAAAAATCACCTCGGAACTAGTATTTTTTAACTAGAAATAAAAACCTCAAATTAGACTATTTTTACTTGTTTTAAGAAATTTGCCGATGGGGCAAGCATGTTTTACTAGGTTAGCAATATTTGCTAGGCAAAATTTGCTAGGCAAACAACATTTGCTTGAAATGAGTAAATCAAGCTAGTAAAAAATCTTAGCTAGTAAAAAAGCTTGCCCCATTGGCAAATGTCTTAAAACATGTCAAAATAGTCTAGTTTTTAGGTTCTTATTTCTAGTTAAAAAATACTAGTTCTGAGGTGATTTACTCCCTCACTGAAATGAAATGTAAAATGGGAAATAATATGAAATTAAATATTACCTGAAGACAACTGAGACAGCTCGGAGTCTGAATCCACCTGGAGATTGATGTCTTCTCCATCCGATTCGCAAGGGTCAGCTCCATCCAGGATCATTTCCAATGCCTGTTGAGTGCTGAATCTCTGCATCTTCGTTCCTTGGAGAGGAGCTTCTTTCACCACAAAATTCTTGAGGGAAATGAAGCAGTAGTCCACATGCACTGGTATTTATCCATCTAACAATTGCCAGGTTGCATTCACATGAGTCGTTATGGTCACATGGCATGGGAGATTCACACGTTAATTCAACCATTATCTGGTTGCAGTCATATGATTCGTCATGATCACATGGGACATTCACACGTTCATTGAACCATTGTGTGCACTCACATGACTCGTTATGGTCACATGGGACATTCACATGCAGACCCGTCGCCATGGGCGGGCCTTGGGGGGCTGTGCCCACCCACCAAGATGCGTTAGCCCGCCTGCCCCACCCACCCAAGCCAGATCACATCACTGATCTTCCGTATATAAATAATTTCAATGTAAATAATTTAATTTCAGTTTATTGTACTTGCTCTTTTGTTAAAACGTATAGCCTAGTGTTGCATAATCGTTAAGACATCAAACATGAAACCATGTGGGTTTGTTGGAAAGTTACGTAACTACATAAGTCAGTTACATCAGAGACATTTTGTCTCTCTCCTGGTCACCAGCCTCATCTTTCTGGCTATTCCCGTGCTCTGTTTGTCCGCAGATTCTGGTCAACATCCCCTCTGATGTTTTCTCTTGAGATGCAGTGTGGGAAGAAGCGTCGATGCCTTAGCCATCCTCAACATTGAGGAGAGACCTCTGTTTTTTGGCATGATGTTCATACTCTCCACCTCCAAGCAGAGAAAAACACCTTGAAAGGTTTCAGGAGAATATGATGGTAACAAGGCATTATGCATTCTTGGATGCCATGTTGAACCATGCCTGGATGCGTGGACCACGGTAGAAATTGTGGAAACATTGTCCCATACAATGACAAACGTGGGTAGGTCTTTGAGACCCTCTAATTTTTGGGCCAAATCTAGATATAGTTGGTCCAGGAAACGGAGGAGTTTCTCAGTGTTATACGGGCCCAAGCTTGCAGTATGGGTGGCCACACCATTTTCTGAAATAGCCACGCACATGGTTATACCCCCCCTTCACCCCCCCACTGTCCTGGGTTGTCCACTGTGGCCCGCTAGCCAATGATGTTTCGACCATGCCTGCGGCCCTCAAACAGGTTGAAATCTGACTCATCAACAAACACTAGGATGTGAGGTCTTTCACTCCCCTCTAGCGCTAGAAGTCTCTCAAAAAGAGATGAATAAAGTAAAACAAAAACAATCATGTAGATGGGTCATATGGTCACAGCAATGCTGCTCAATATGTTCTTCACACAGTCAATATGACCCACTGTGGTTCCAATCCTAGAGTGCACGCATATGCAGATTTTTTGGGGTAGTTTTTGATACAAAGAGAACAGGCACATAATGTTGATTATGTTCTGTTCCTGTTCAGCAAAATGTTTTGGTCATACACTGTATTGTAAAGCTGGATTCCAAAAGGTAAAGAGGAGGATACTGAAACTCTCAGAATTGGAACCCCAGTCTGCACAGTGTTGGCTACTTATACGTTACAAAATGATAAACAATGAATAATTGACTTACCTGCACATACTGGCGCTACAGCTCTTACTCTGCCAGTATTCCTATCAAATGATACTCTGTATATTTGTTTCATAGCGATTCGTTTCTGGATGGATTGGTCAAATAGATTAGTCACCTGCAATGTGGGACTCTCCTCATTTGTTAGGCAAAAATGATGTTACTTGTTATATACTAACCTGATTATCATAATTTTGATATGACATCTTCCAAAACATTCCAAAATATTTTATCCCAATTCCCTAACACTATCTTGAAAATTGAGCAGACTATTCTGCATATGATGACTTATACGATGAAAATGTGCTGACATGTTTTCAGGACAATAACCATTACACTGAGAATCAACCAATTGGGATAGATCAGCAAGGTACATTCATTTGAAAATTGTACTAAATGTAAGCTGATTGTGTTAACTGTAGGATACTTGTACATAGCCATTTGCAAGGATGTACTAAATGCTTGAGACATGTACAAAAGCATTTGAAATTTGATGAAAGCAATGATAAATGCCATTCTGTTGTGAGGAACTGCAAGTTAGTTTTGGGATTTGTCCATGTTTGAGAATGTCATCTCAGTTTCAAGAAATGAGCCAAACCAATGGAGAAAAACTGTAACACACTGTCCGCCAAACTGTGCTATCTCTCTTTGCTGCTGATATCTTCATGCAAGTTGCTATTTACCTGTGGTGATTTTGGAGGCTGACAGCCCTTGGGAAGAAGCTGTTGGTCACTATTTGTCATGGCTGTTACCACTGTAAGGTGTGACCCCCTCACCCCTCACCCCTCATCCCACACACTGCCCCTAACAGCCTCATTACCATAACAAAATGTATTCGGCAAATAGGGGGTTATGCAAATGTGGGTCAATTGACCCCTCTCTGGGTCTTCTAGGTAGGCAGAAAAATCGTGGGTCTTTTAGTGTTAATAGAGTATGTCAAAATGAAAAAATAACTGTAAAGTCACACAGCTGAGGTTGTGCTGAAAAGAATGATACCAAACAAGGCAAGGTAAACAGTTTTTTAAGGTGAAATTTAAAGGTAAAATGAAAAGTAGTCAAAAACACCAATTTTGGTGAGTTTTTGAGCATGTTTAGGGGGTCAAATTCCAGCTCAAAGAGGCGGCGGGAGAAGGAATAAGGAATAATAAACGCAGCAAAAACAACTCCTCTGTGAGCAGTCCTCTGCCTACGGCCTCGCTCCCTACTAATAAACTTACCAGAAACAGAAGGGTCCTCAGCCCTTGGCTGAGATCCCTAATCAAAGCTGCGAGCAGCATTGGGCGGGACCTCGCACTCGTGGCCGTTTCGGCCTCCAGCTCACGCAGACAGTGCAAACTATTCGTAAGAGTCGAAATGTCGAGAAAACAAGCAATGTCAAGGGTACGCAAAGTCATTTTAGGGGGACTTTATATTACAGTACATTACAATATGTATTTAACAGACATAATCACAAGTAGCAACAGTATTAAAAGTAATAAAGGCTGTAGTAGTATGTGGGAGATGTAAAACACTGATATATAATGTGTAGGTGCTGTTTCAAATGGAGATTCTGCTGCTGTATTCTGTCCTATAAAGATTGTGAGACATGCACACACAGAGGGCTGTGTCTGTTTGCAGCCGTCCACATGGCGATTAATGACTTGCCTGCATCTGAGGGGCACACAGAGAGCTCATGAGAGAGCAGATCAGCAAAGGCTGTTTAATATGGGTTTTAAATTTCTCGAACTAGTCCTTCCTGTTCCCAAACCATGGGTCCAATCATCAGTCTGAAGATATCAGCAGAGAGATACACTCGTTCCCAACGCATATGTCATTTTTTATATTTGTGGAGTCACATGAGCAAGTTACAAATGTGTTGCACCTCAGCTGTTTTTTCACAAAGAAATCGGTGCTCCCTTTGCTTTGGAGCCACTCAGCGAAGACATGTATGTGTGAGAGATTCCATGTCAACATTTCTGTGACCAGGACAAATTTTCCTACGTTTTTTGGTATAAATTGTGTATGTACAGTGAAAATTGTGGCCATGGCAGCCAGTTAAAGACAAAAGTTTTAGACGATTTTTAGAGCCCTCTCCACTCTAGCTCACAGTATTCCATGCAATACACACCCATTATAAACTGACAGGTCCCTAAAAACAATAGGCTGAGGTCCCTAATAACCGCACCAAAAACAATAGTGTCCTCGCCCCTCAGCCGAGGTCTTGGCTGAAGTGAGAGAAGTGTAAGGCAACCACTTCCTCCTTTGACAGTCTCCCATACTGGGATGGCAGGGTCTTTGGGGTGGAGATTTTCTGCATCTCCTCAGCAAATGGCACTGGGGTTTCAAACACCTCCATAAAGACAAGCCTCATCAGATCATCTACAGTCTGTAAAATATTGTATTTAAATATTGATTTCTTTGTGTTTTTAATTTAAGTGCTTCCATGAATCCACCTTTCTTGTATAAATCGTATAGTAAATGTATAGTAAAAACTTGTGTTACCATAACTATTTCATATTTTTATCTAATGATTTTATGTTGGTCATAAGAAAAAATTATTTACGTAATTCGTAATTATTTACGAATTACTGAGACAGTTTGTGTCAGGTCCATTTGGCATCCTTCAAGGCCGAGGCATACAGCAAAGCCTAATTAAAGCTCCTACAACGATCCACTCCACACTTAAACACTCAGTGGAAGCTTCCTTGTTTTTAAAATAACTTAACAATGCATAAAGCATACTTACAGATTGTGAAACTGAATCTGCCCCATGTTTCAGGAGTAACTGTTGCCAGTTTGTGGAGCAGTCCTCAGGAAAATTGAGTGAAATAATAAAATGTCTGGGTTATATTGTTTAGAATAATGTTGAAAATGAAGTCCAACCACTTGTTCTTCATCTCTTTGTCCTTTGGCAGTCCAAAAAGAGTAATTTGTGGTTGCACTGAAAAAAGCAGTGTCTCCTCAACAGCAGGGCTCAAGGGCGCTGTGTGCATTTCACGCAGCTAAGGAGCTGTGTGTCTGTGAGGAGAGAGAGCTCTCTTTAGCCTGGACTTTGGGCTTTTTTACTTTGCAGACCTTGTAGATGCATGAAAATGCTATACAAAATGCTGAAGAAGAGGGAAAAAACCCAAAAGCACCATTGGATAAGTCACTGCATCTCCCAAAAGAACAGCATGGCTGAATTTCAGCCAAACATTGTTCAAACAGAGCAGCTTGACTAGGCAGATGCATCATATTCTATCTGGTAACATTACTGTTTACATACGGCATGTGCTTTGCCTGTTGTCCCGTATTTTCTCCATGATCAAAAATATTTCTGCACTGCTGATAGAAAGTAAACATTCTCGGAACCCATCGGCTGTATCGGGGGTCTACCCCCGATTTTTTAGCATTCCGGTTTGATTTGGGCGGAGGAGGCGAATTTCCGTTTCCGACTTCCGTTTATATATAAGCATTCTCGGAACCCATCGGCAGTATTCGGAGTCTGACTTCCAGCAGATGGCAGTACAGCCTCTAGGGGCAGACCCCCCGTTTTTTTGGCATTCCGGTTTGAGAAGCGAATTTCCTTTTCTGACTTCCGTTTATATATAAGTAAATATGCTGAACCATTGTGATGGATTCAGAGTTTGTTGGATTGATGGATTCGCCAATTTTGTTCCACCTTGTTAGTTCACCACATTGACCGTTTAACCTGGCAACAATTGCAGCCGGCTCAACCATAATTGAGCAATATCACGCAGACTACAAACAGCCTAGCACCGGAAACCAGGCCTCTTCCGCTCTTCCTCTGGGGGCAAGATCTCCGGGGTTTGCCCACAGACTCTACATTTCACTGAATGTAGAGTCTGTATATATCAATCAATCAATCAATCAATTGTATTTATAAAGCCCAATATCACAAATACAATTTGCCTCACAGGGCTTTACAGCATACGACATCCCTCTGTCCTTTAGACCCTCACAGCGGATCAGGAAAAACTCCCCCAAAAAAAACCCTTTAACGGGGAAAAAAACAGTAGAAACCTCAGGAAGAGCAACTGAGGAGGGATCCCTCTTCCAGGACGGACAGACGTGCAATAGATGTCGTACAGAACAGATCAGCATAATAAATTAACAGTAATATAGAGACTACAAAGTAAGTAACATTATCTTCATTATCTCTCTCTTGGCTTGTGATCTGCCTGCTGCTGTTTGATGTGACACAGAATTTCAAAATAAAAGTGCATTCTAAAAATGATCATTTGAATTGATGTCTTCACTTTGCATCACTGATATTGGATTGTTGATCACTGAATCGATATATTGATCCAGACTGATGGATTGTTACACCCCTAAAAGCTAATAAGTGGACCTTTAAGCTGAGATTCTCTTCATGTATCCCAAAGGTCAAGGAAGCCTGCATGGCATATTGAAGTTATTTTGACAGAGTAATTCAAGGTCCACATTGTAGTTTTTTCCAGAGCTTTCACTTGCACCTCATGGTCTTGATCAGCAGATGGACTTTGCTCAGTTGTGATGAAGTTGTCATGCCATTGTGTATTGATAGTATGGTTTCTTTGTACAGGTGCATCTATTTTGACGCTGTCTGAAAAGCGCTTTTTTTCAAGGATCATAAAAAATGTATTTTGACCCCATGTGTTTTGACTGCTCCTTCTTTCCTCCCTCCCTCCCTCCCTCCCTCCCTCTCTTTCTTTCCTCCCTCTCTCCTTTCCTCCTTCCTTCCTTTATTTCCTCCATCCTCTTTCCTTCTTCCCCTCTGTCCCCCTTTCTCTTTCTTCCCTCCCCTCTTCATTCCTCTCTCCTTTACTCCTTCCTTCCTGCTGCTTCACCTCTGTTCCTCTTTCCCCCTTCCTTCTTTCTTTCCTCCCTCCCTCCTCTCTTCCTTTTTCTTTTTTCCTTCCCTCTCCCCTCCTTTCCTCTTTCTTTCCTCCCTCCTCCTTCCTTTCCTTCCTTCTTTTCCTTCCACCCTCCCTCCCTATACAGTTAAGTAAGTACCATTACAACAGGTAAGTAAGAATTTAAAACATACAGGTAAGGAAGTACTGTTACAACTGGTAAGTGAGTATTTTAAATTGTGTGTGTGTGTGTGTGTGTGTGTGTGAGAGAGAGAGAGAGAGAGAGAGAGCATGTAGGTCGATCCCATCCATTGGCCATCACTCATGGTGAAGACCATCATAGAAGGCGTGGAAATCTTGGGGCAAAACCTTCAGCCCTTGAAGGTGTTTGAACTTCAGCTGTTTAATTCTCTGCCTTGATGTGTACAGTGGGGTCACTGTGGTGATACTGCTCTTCCTCCTCAGAGATGGGGATGGATAGGGTTCCAAGTCGCCATCCACATAGTACCTTGTAGACAGATGAAAAATTGGACAAGAAAAGACAGACAGTGGACATTTATGTGACGTATATTTCAGGAAAGAATTGTCAGATCTATTATTGGGTTACTGGAGTACATTAAGTAGTTACTTTGCATGTGATATCTGAAAATACGAGGCAAAAAGGCAACATTCATGTGAGAATGTATGTGTATGATAACATACCTGATTGCTTGAAGGTCATGCACTGTAGGATTGCCAGTGGTTTTTCCTGGTCAGATGGAGGTTCACTTGGCTGAAGTCCATGAAAAAAGTGTGGTCCACATACCTCACCTGGTATGACCTGGGATTGAAGCGAGCACCCCGGATCACTGCAGCATACTCAACTGGAACATACATGTCTCTGTGCCTCAGTCTTCTCTCTATCACACCATGCACAGAATCACACTCCATTTGTGTGTGACCTCTTTCAAGGAACTTCTGTATCACTGGCTTCTGCTTTTCGGTAGCAAACTTGAGGAGGGCATTGCTCAAGAGCAGGTTTCGGTTCTGGTAGCCACATCCGTCACTCCACATAATGTCCTAAAATGTGTGTGCTTCAAGATAATCAATAATGCATGAAGCGAACTCATCAGCAGAAAGACCAGCTTCACCCTCATGCCACAGGTAATCTGTTGCATCATGTGATACCATGTCAAAGATGGTGAAGTTATGAATGCCAAGCTCGGTCTTGTAATAGAGGGCAGAGGCTTGCAGCTCGGGGCAGAGCAGGAGCCCCTGCAGATCCATGCACACCAACAAGTTCTTCTCACCTGCCTCCTCTTTGTCCTTCTGCTTCATGGATCATGCATTGTCTTTTTTAAGGCAGTGCTCCTCCCACGTGGCAGCATGGATGTTCCTAGCCTTAAATGCGAAACAGGTATTGCACTGGTCTTTTTTTGGGTAAAAAAAAGAGAAAGATTTAAATCATGAAAAATGGTGGAAAACACTTGCCTTGACAGAGGCTGGATACCATGTTCCACACAAGAGTGCTTATACTGTGTGTGGAGGTGACTGATGGACTTGAACACAGGCTCCAGATACATCTTTGAAGAAGAGGACCTACAGTAGTGTGATTGGACTTTTGGTAGGTCCAGAAGGAAGGTCTTCAGGAAGTCATGTTCTTCTGTCGCCACCCTCACTCTCACTCTCTCAGTCTGCTGAGGACTTTTCCCTCTTCTTCTCAACCACTTTAAACATAACCACTGCTTTATCCCTAATGTTGACATGAACATGCGCTGACACATTCTCTGTCTTCTACCATCCACAACAAAGTGCTAAAATGGAAATTGACCTCCTGGACTCTTCTGCTCCTGTTCACCGCCGCTTCACATTGCTCAACTCCACTAATGATTTGACATAAATGTTCCTCTATTTCCAGTCTAATTTCTCCCAGAAGTACTTGAAAATCTCCTCTCTCTTTGACTCATCAAATTGTCTACAGTTCAGTTTAGATGACTTTTGGCAGGTCACAAACTAGCACTAGCATCTTTATTTTTTCTACCAACATAGGATTGGCCCCTCATTCGCCTCCTTTTCTGGACGTTGGTCTTCCAGGTCTCAGGATTTGGCCTGTTCCTCTGCCTTCCCAGACGAGCCTCACCACCTGAGTCCACCTCAACTGCTTCTAACTCTGATTCAAAGAAAAACAAAGAAAATAAGTGTGTGAGATGTGTGTGTCTGTGTATGCACGTGTGAGACATTACACACACACTTTAATGTGTGCCATGTGTCTATGCTATTCAGTACTATTTTAACATTACATCTTATTCTATAATCTGTGAAGTGCTTACTTCCTCCGTCCTTCATTCCTCTTTTCCTTTCTCCCCCTCTCTCTCCCTCCCTCCTTCCTCTTTTCCTTTCTACCTCTCTCCCTCCTTCCTTTCTTTCCTTGCTCCCTCTTTCTTTCCTTCCTCCTACCTTCCTCCTCCTTCCTTACTTCTTTCCTCCTTTCCTTCCTCCCTCCCTCCCTTCTTTCCTCCCTCCTTTTCTTCCTTCCTTCTTCCTCCCTTCTTTGACCTGAGGACAACAGGTAAGTAAGTAAGTACATAAAACATACAGGTAAGTAAGTACAGTTACAGTTATGTCTTCTACCATCCACAACAAGGTGATAAAAAATGGAAATTGATTTCCTGGACTCTTTTGCTCCTGCCCGCTGCCACTTCACATTGTGAAGTGCTATGATCTGCGTTTTTATATGACAAAAATAAAACTATTATTAATAATAATACCCACCTTCATTTTCAGATCCATTTGTGCCAAAAACAGGATTATCATCCTGTTAACTTCCAAGTGAATCTTGAAAAGAATGCAAAATTTACATAATTCAATGTAAAAAAGTGTGAGCGTTCTCTTAAATTATGAGTTTAGAAAGACGCCCACAATGGCTAATCTGTCTGCAATACAGCAGCTATGAAACATAGCTTAAGGGTTTACAACATCCTTTGTGTACACTAAATCTAGATCTGTTAAGCCCTTTGAAGTGCAGTTTTCTGTGGGTAAGTTTCTATACAAAAAAATTTTTGATAATGCCTTCATTTTCAGATTATTCTTGGACAAACTTAGGAGAGTCATCCCTGTCATGCTCGAGTGATTCTTAAATAAAGAGAAACAGCTTTAGTATACTGAATGGCGTAACTCAGTGTTGCAAAAAGTTGGCATCCTTTGCAGTGGCTGACTTAACCCTATTTTTTCCCTCCACAAACCTTCACTTGCGCTGACACTTGTCTCTGCCTCTGCCTCAATTGCCCTAGCATACCTCATTTAAGCGATTGCACAAAGCTCTTCTAAATAGAGAGACATATCTATCCTTAAAAAGAGAAAACAGTGCATACATCAGACACATAAGATGTTGATGATGTCAGAAATCTAATGTACAAGTAAACAACACTGTTGTGATCCAAACAAAGAAGGCGATGCTAGGATAGCAAAGCTAGGCTACTTAGCCTAGCATCCGCTGCTGTAATAACGGACAGTTATTAACGGTATGAAGCATGTGTTTAACATTATGGACAAATCGTCTGATATATAGGCATCAATAGTGGAGGCTGACAGCAGTTTGTCAGAGAGTTGTCAAACATTAAGTTTATGGTCATACTTTACCTTAAAGGAATAATTTGACGATTTGGGAGTTATGCCCTTTCCTATCATTTTCATAGTGAGACAACATGATCTATATCTTTTTTGTGTCTGTACATCCAGTGGCTGGGCCTCAGCAGTTAGCATTGCGGCTTAGCTTTGCAAATACAATTGAAGTCTATAGGGGGTCAGTAGCCTGCTCGGTAAAAGTGAACAAATTAACGTTACAGAAACCCTGAAGCTGGTATTTCTGCATGTACATTTAAACATTTATTCGAAAAACAAGAGTCCTTTTAAGTTATTTTAGAAGAAGTTTGATACACGGAAGTATAGTGTGTTTACGTCCTGCGCTGTGATCCGCGGAGGGATAAACCAGTGAGCAGGCACAGGCACCGACGTAGCCTGTAATCAAAACTCAGTTGTTTCCTGGAGGTAATACAGTCCCTGATCTGCAGATATTTCCAAAAATGTTCCTTTCCCTCAAGATTGTATTTTCTTTTTACGTCAGAGAATGACATAAGTCAGCAATATGACATAATCCATTAATCCATTTACAATGTGATCATTTATGCATTTTATGTAATTTGGTCCATATCTCTTTGGAGTGAGACATAATAGGATTCAATACCCTATGTGAGGACTGGGATAATCTATCAATAGGAGTCAAAGGAAATGACAGCTTATTTTCAATAGTAAACCCACTCTAGCTGCTTATCTTTATTCCAGTGTTTGGCTAGTTTGGCCATTTCAAAGGAGACATAGTATAATCTCGGGTCTGGTAACCAAAGACCTCATTTGTCCCTAGGAGAGCACATTTTACTGAATTTAATTCTGGGTCTTTCCCTGACCCATAAAAATTCTTTGATTATTGTATCATACTGTTTAAAGATCTGAGGAGATAGAGTAACTGGCAACATCATGAGCATAATTAAATTGCGGTGCAACCACCATTTTTATCACATTGATCTTCCCCCATAATGTAAGCTTAAGTTTCCCCCATTTATCCAAATTAGTTTTATTTTTTTGCAGCACTGGTTCTAAATTTAATGTAGGTATTTCCTCCACTTGGCTACATAGTTTGTTTCCCAAGTATGTCATCCCTTTTGATATCCATTTAAAGCTGAAATTTGTCAGTGAATTTGAATTGCATAATCCAGATATAGGCATAGCTTCCAACCTTGTACAGTTAATTTTGTATCCTGATAGTTTGGAGTAAGATTGTATCATGTTCATTAGGTGCGGTATCGAATTTAATGGGTCTTTTATCAGCATCAAAATATCGTCCACATATAATAATAATTTGTGCTCTTTCCCTTCTCCTTCCACCCCCCTAAAAGCTGCATTTGCTCTCATGGCAATTCAGTGGTTCCAGTACAATATTAAAAAGTAATGGAAACAGAGCGCAGCCCTGTCAAGTAGTTCTAGTGAGGTTAAAAGGAGGTGAGATTACACCGTTGGTTATCACCACTGCCTTAGGATTCTTGTATATAGTTTTAATCCATTTAATAAAGGTTGTTCCAAATCCAAAATGTGATCAGGCTGCAAATAAAAATTCCCACTGAACTTGGTCGAATGTCTTCTCGGCATCGAGAGAGAGGGCAACAACTGGATCTTTTTCCATTTGATTCAGCCAGATCAGGTGTAGTAATCTTCTCATGTTGTCCATTGAGAACCTATTTTTCATGAATCCGACTTGGTCAGTGTGTATAATGCTTGGCAAAGCCTTCTCCAGGTGTGTAGCCAGGATCTTAGTTAATGTCTTACAATCCAGATTTATCAGACTTAGAGATACGACAAATCCCGCTAACTACC
This sequence comes from Epinephelus cyanopodus, assembly GCA_026686955.1. Lineage (NCBI taxonomy): Eukaryota > Metazoa > Chordata > Actinopteri > Perciformes > Serranidae > Epinephelus > Epinephelus cyanopodus. Next base: position 2,970,969 of record CM048928.1, read on the forward strand.
GACCTCTATCTTTTTTAGGAATCACTGATATTAAGGCCTCATTAAATGTCGGGGGAAGGGTTCCTAATTTAAAAGCTTCATTGTATATCTCTTTCAAAATTGGTGCCAGGATATCTATATACTGTTTGTAACATTACACAGGGAACCTGTTGAGGCCTGGTGACTTCCCTGATTTCATACATGAAACCGCATTCCTGATTTCATTCTCTGTTATTAAACTGTCTAATAATTCCACTTGATCAGGTGCCAATCTAGGCAGATTAATATTCGAGAAAAATTCTGTCAATTCTTCTTGTTTGGGATTGATGTCTGATGAATATAATTCTTTGTAGAACTGTTGTAAGACCTCATTTATTTCCTTTGTCGAAGAAACAATTTTATCACCTGGTATTACAAAGTAAGAATTTTGTTGCTTCAGTTGCCTGGCAAGTAACTTGCCTATCTTCTCTCCCCCTTCATAGAAATTTGTCCCCAGTCTAAATAAAGCATATTCCACTTTTTTGCTGTAAATTTCTTGCAGTTAAAACTTAAGCTTACATATATCTCAATATAGTTTATCTGAGAAATTTTGTGATAGTTCTCTTTCCTGATTTGTAATTTCATAATGCAATTCCTTTATTCTCTTCATATCCTTTTCTTTCTCTTTAGATGAATGTGCTATCATTTTCCCCCTGATGTACACATTTGATGTTTCCCATTCCATTGCTTTTGAGCTTGCACTGCCAGCATTAATTTCAAAAAAAGATAACAGCGGGTTGAAGGATTCATCCTGTAATAATGATGTATTTATTCTCCATCTACCTTTTTTTCTCAGTGTCAGTATTTATGTCAATACTTAGCTCTACTGCTGCATGATCTGAGAGAGCCATTGCATTAATTTTACAATTTACAACTTGCTTTATCATAGTGTTTGATATCAAAAACATATCAATCCTGGAATAGGATTGGTGGCAGTGTGAGAAAAAAAGTATATTCCCTGTCACTGTGATTTATCAGTCACCATATGTCCACCAATCCCATATCCTCACTGATCATATGTATTGCAGCTCTATCCTTAGACGTTATTGGGCCACTAAATTTGCTCCTATCTAAAAAGGGGTCTGAAACTTCATTAAAGTCTCCTGCCAGTATTATCTGACCCTCCATTCCACCCAGTGTTACTTACTTCATGGAAAAAAATTGGGTCTCCCTTGTTTGGTGCATAAATGTTGCAAAGTGTCATCTTAGCCCCATTTATCAGCACCTGTATGCATACCATTCTGCCCTCATCACCTTTAATCTCCTTCAGTAAAATAAAACTCAAGTTTTTGTTCACCAGTATAATTACCCCTTTCCGTTTACTAGATAAAGAACTATGAAAAATATGTCCAACTCAACCCCGTTTCAGTTTGACTGCTTCTTCTTTTACAAAGTGTGTTTCTTGTATGAAAGTGATGTCAGCCTTATTATGCTACAGATAAGTCAATACCTTCCCTCTTTTTGCAGGATTTCCACATCCATTAATGTTCCAGCTTATGCATGTGACATAATTTCTAGCAATATTCTATGTATGAAAGAAAAAATATGTTCTGAAATTCTGTTTAAACCAATATTGGCTATGTCCCTTAGTGCTTCATGTAATTTTAACAACTCACTTGTCTTGCTGCTAGTTTTGCCTGTCATCACCAAAAGCAACTCTACGCAAACCAGCTTGTGAACAGTGGTGTAAACTTTAACACTTTTATAATAAGTACAATACAAAAAGCTAAACTTAAACAAGCAACACAAAACATTAGTTGAGGCCCCTGGCTTTTCTCCAGCCATGCTAAAACAAAAGAAAAACAAAACAAGAAAGAAAAATAATGGACGTTTTGGTCCGTGGGGTATTACACCTCTAGTCGACTCTCTCTGGCTTTCCGCTCAGAAGGTACAGGATCAAATTCAAACCCCCACTAATGTATTTTACAAATTGTCCACTTTTAAATCAGTCTATTTCTCATTGTCCTTGTCACCCTTTATTGTGCAATACTTCTGCTTTTAGATAGAGCACTTATGCTTACCCATCTGCATTGCAGTTCATTTTGATGAATTTTTCTGCCTCCTTGGCTCTCATGAAGCTCTCGTTTTTCCCCTTCCAAGTAAATCGCAGACTTGCCGGGTGGGCCAGCGTCTATCTCACATTAAGCTGCTGTAGTGTTTTATTTGCAGCTGTAAAGGTTTTCCTCTTCACTGCCAATTCCCTCGAAATGTCTGGAAACACAGAGAGTCTCAGTCCTTCCCATTCAAGCCCTCGTTTTTCTCTGACAGCTTTCAAAACTTTCTCCCTCGCTGACTGCTGTAAGAATCTGATCAGCACCGGTCTGGCTGGTCCTCGTTGGGGATGGGGCGAGTGCTCTGTGTGCCCTCTCTGTTTCAAATTCACCTCCGACATCAACTCCAAGCCAGTCACTCAGTATTTTCGTCATGCAGCCCTCCATGTTGTTTTTCGTCCCGCAGGTTTATTTCATGATTTCTCTTGCTGTGGTTTTCAAGCACTTGAATACGATCCCATAAAACTTCCATCCTCCTTTAACCATGTTCTTCGATGTGGGTGAGTTTGAAGTTACTTTTTCTTCAGTCAGCAGGGGGGTTTTCCTGGTAGAAAATACTTTGACGTGGTCACCTCTGGGGTCCAAAAAACACTCTGGCCTACTCAGGTATAGGTCGTGGATGTCAGGGAACACTATTTTGCTAAAAGTTTGTGGGTTGTCATGCAGTAAAATATCCTAAATATCGGTGGGTGAGTGGAGCTCGTCTACTGTGCCACAATCTTGCTCAGCATACCCACATGACTCCTAGATATCAAATTCAAATTAATCTTGGATGCTTAGGAGGCATCCTAGTCAGATGCCCAAACCACCTCAACTGACCGCTTTTGATGCGAAGGAGCAGCGGCTATACTCCGAGCTCCTTCCGGATGTGTGAGCTCCTCACGCTACCTAACCTAACCTTCCGGCTCAGCTGCCTCTTCACCATGACGGACTGGCGCAGTGCCTGCATCACTGCAGAAGCTGCACTGACCCGCATATCCATCTCACACTCCATTCTACCCTTACTAATGAACAAGATCCCGAGATACGTGAACTCCCTTGCTTGAGGCGGTAACTCACCCCCAACTCGGAGAGGACAATCCACCGGTTTACGGCAGAGAACCATGGCTCAGACTTGGAGGTGCTGACTCCCATCCCAACTGCTTCACACACGGCTGCAAAATGCCTCACCTTGGTGGAGCACAACACCCACTGAGGACATGTTTGACTTTACACCAAGTATGCGGACACAGCTCTTACTTTGGTCAAACAGGAACTGGACTGGATGGCTTGTAGGAGCGAGCCTGGCACCCCGTACTCCCGCAGTACCCCCCACAAGACCCCCCGAGGGAGGGAGGCAGTCGTAAGCCTTCTCCAAGTCCACAAATCACAAGTAGACTGGATGGGCAAACTCCCACAACCCCTCCAGCAGCATCGCAAGGGTACACAGCTGGTCCACTGTTTCACAGCCAGGATGGAATCCGCATTACTCCTCCTGAATCTGAGGTTTGACAATCAGTCAGAGCCTCCTTTCCAGCATGGGGACCATCGCCCCAGTCTGCCACACTGCAGGCACCATACCCGACCTCCATGCAGCAGTGAAAAGGCGTGTCAGCCAAGACAGCCCAACAGTGTCCAGAGCCTTAAGCATCTCAGGGCGAATCTCATCCACACCCGCTGCCTTGCCACTGGGGAGCTTTTTAACTACCTCAGCGACCTCTACCAGGGATATGGGCGAGAGTTCCCCGGAGTCTTCAGACTCTGCCTCGTGCATGGTGGACGTGATGGCTGGGTTCAGGAAGTCATCAAAGTGCTCTTTCCACCGTCCGACGATGTCCCCCGTTCGGGTCAGCAGTTCTCCCTCTCTGCTAAGCACAGCCTGAGACAAGCCCTGCTTTCCCTTCCTGACTCAGCTAACGGTCTGCCAGAACTTCCTTGAGGCCAACCGAAAGTCGTCCATAGCTGCCCGAAACTCCTCCCATACCCGGGGAATTGGCTTCAGCAACACCCATAGCTGCAGTCCTTCTGGCCAGCCGGTACCTGTCCGCTGTTTCAGGAGACCCCTGGGCCAGTTGTACCCGAAAGGCCTCCTTCTTCAGCGTGACGGCCTCCCTTACCGCTGGTGTCCACCAGCGGGTTCTTCAGTTGTCGCCACAACAGGCACTGACAACCTTCTGACCACAGCTCCTAGCAGCTGCCTCAACAATGGTGCATTTGAATATGGTCCACTCAGACTCCATGTCCCCAACCTCCCCTGGGATGTATGAGAAATTCTGAGGTGGGACCCCATGGACAGGGACGTCAGCCCGATGTTCCCAATTCACCTTTACTACATGTTTGGGTTGATCAGATCTGTCCCCTAGCCTCCCTAGCCATCTAATCCAACTCACCACCAGGTGGTGATGGGTTGACAGCTCTGCTCCTCTCTTCACCCAAGTGAGCGAGACAAACAGCCACAGATCTGATGATACAACCACAATCATTGATCTCTTCCTTAGGGTGTTCTGGTACCAGGTACACTTATACCTCCCTGTGCTCAAACATGGTGTTTGTCCATGACTCGCATAGAAGTCCAATAACAAAACACCACTCGGGTTCAGATCAGGCAGGTGGTGGGCGACAGCTCCATGTAATCTTTTCGGGCTGAGCCGGACCTGGCTCCATGGCCTAAGGCCACCAGATGCTCGCTGGTGAGCTCTACCCCCAGGTCTGGCTCCAGGAGGGGGGCCTGTGGTCCCCATACCGGATGAGGGGCTCACCTCCCAAAAAGTCCATGTCATTGAGGTCTTTGAAGACCAGTTAAATCCTAAAACTTATAAATAATGGTCAGAATAAAGGTTGAATGTTTTTCTCCATACTCATAAAGGTGCTGATGTAATGGCGGATTCTCACCAACAATTGTTGAAATGCAAAGAGAAAGTCCAGCTTTGTGTTGCCATTATAATTTATTTTGTGTCTTTGGCTGTAGAAATCCTATCATGTTATTACTGCTAAATTCACTCATATTTGTGATTGAAAAGTGAGATGAGGAGATGTTGGATGGATGTGGATGAAGGCTGACAATAGTTTTAACTTGTAAGCACTAAATGTTAAAAGATTTGAACACACTTGTCAGTTTTCATTAATGCTCACTAATTAGCACTCATGAGGTAGCTATCTTAACTTGTCAAAACAATGGAATAGTATGAAAAGCAGCAAAAAAAGCCCATGATTACACCATTTATTTTTCTTGGTCAACACTGTATCTGCAGACTGCTGCATAGCTGCAATCAAAGCCTCTCATTAAGATTTATTTAACTAGGAAAAGGCTATTTGAGAATACAAATCTCCTGTACAAGAGTGTTTCACACTGCAGACAATCAGTCAAAACACAGAATATGAACACAGACTATTATCTGAGCTCCTCACAGTGTGAACACAACAAACAGAGGCACCACACAGGGAAAGGAATTCATGTACTCAATAACTGTAATACAAAGATATGTGTTTCTAACGTACATGTTGTTATGTATCTAAAATTAAATATTTAAATTCTACACTATATACTTCTATAAACTATAAACTTCTTTTAATCTTTTTCAGAGAAAAATAGTACATTTTGTTACACCTATACATTTTTATGTCAGTTTTAATTACTAGTGACTTTGCAGCATAAAAAGCCTTTTTACTATATATTGATACATCATAATTCTCTCCTTCAAACAGCTGTATTTATTCAACTTTCTACCCAAAAGCTACTTTTTACAAGATTGTATTAAACACATCATGAGAACGTTGTAATTTTTCTTTGCCCAATAGTCGTTTTTACTGAATAGATCTTGAACGTGTCACTCCGTACTGTGGCTTGACTAAACCTTTTGTGATGTTCTTGTAGGTTGCTGGGAGGGGTGGTAGATGAAACCCTAGACTTTCATCCAGGAGCCTGCTGTTTGCTTCCTGAATGAGTGGTGAGCCAAACCATGACTGTTTTTCTAAATCTAACTACGTGCTTTTCTTGACATCCCACATTGGTTGCGGCATCTCGAAATATCAACAGCTGACACAAAGCCTGAACTACAATGCATTCCTCTGCATTCTAAAACATAATGTCAAGGGCTCTCTCACCTCCCTCACAACACATGTATGATGAGAGTTACAGTTGGAATCATTATCATATCACAGCTGCGTTGAATTATCTCTGTATTGATGCTGAATGTGTTTTGATTGGACAGTGTTTTGCCACTTGTGGCCCTTATTTGGGAATGATCAGACATGCACTGTAGCTTCATGGATGTAGACAGGAGGAATGGATGCTAAATAAGTCTCTCTTTCTCCACCTCGTATCTAACTGGCTGCTGGTCCCTGTGTGATGATTAGTCCCATCCCGAGGGGAAGATGAGTTAGCAGAGGCAAACTCTCTCTAATGAGCTAAGCTCTGCCCCTCTCTACCGTTCCTCCTGCATCCCCGCGCTCCATCCCCATCCCCTTTGAAGACCCAGGAGTGGTGGGGTGGTCCCGGGAGGGGGACTGCTGCACACCTGTTCTCCCACCCCCACCCTTCTGTAATCATTGCATTTCTACACTCCCTTGTCGATGAAGGGGGTATTCCTCCTCTCCCCGCTGGGACCCCAGCCATTGTCTGTTTTTCTTTCTCCCTCCTGTTCCTTCTCTCTGTTTCTCTTATCTTTATTATAATCACTGCCCTCTTGCCACCCCATAGCCATACTCTGCCTTTTTCTGATTCTTGTGTATGGAGATCTGCTGATATTATTTGATATTTAATTGAGTGCATGTCACTAATTTATAAAGGGCAGGTAAAAATCATATATGTAGTTGAATGGAATATTGCTGGCAGGCTGCAGGAGTGACAAAAGGCCACCTGGCTCCAGCCTGCCCCTCCCTTCCTGTTCCCAAGACAACACTTCCCTCCCGTTAATTAGGGCAAATTTTTGTTTACATAATAAACTTCAGGGTCTCTGATGACAAACGGCATCTTGGGACAAGGGGAGAGGAGGCGCAGGCAGATGTATGTGTGTGTGTGTGTGTGTGTGTGTGTGTGTGTGTGTGTGTGTGTGTGATGGTAACTCGTGGCTGAACAAAACATCCTACATGCTGCCTTACGGCATCAAATTCCCAGAAGCTATTGGGAGAACACGTGTTATGGCGTGGGCTGGGAGATGGGGAGGCCTGATGGGGGTAAGTGGAGCCTGTCCTGCTGCCCCTGGGGTGGGAATATGGCTCAAGACCAAAGTTAAGGCCTGTCTAATTAGTCCAGTGAAGGCTCTGATAACAAATAAACATAGAGGAGGTTTAGGGAGCTCTCCTGGGAGGTGATGCCGGAGTAGATCTATTGGTAAACTGCTTCTGGTGTCCACTGAGTCCTCTTAATAGTGACTCACAAAGGTACCAGAGCAGCATCTCCAGGCTGCACCTTTGGGTTCATCATCAAATCCATCTGTTCATTTCACCTCCTTTCCTTTGTAAATAACGTTAATACTTAACTCATCCAAATGTGTGTTATAAACTGTACTCTCTTGAGATGAGTAACTTAAGACTAAGTCCATTATAAACATAGAATTATGTGGCACCTTCGATATTTCAAAGATAGCAGCTTAAAAATCTAAATGACTATGTTAAGAATGTGTTGACAATTAAAAAAAAGAACCACTGATAAACACAACTCAGCAGAATCTGAAATCTGAGTTTGACTCTTCAGAAGTAAAAAAGTCACCAACAGCTTCAAGTTGGTCTCTCAACTCAGCAGAAGTAAAGTGAATAATAAACAACATATTATTTGAAAATTCTATGCACTAATCAATAGATTTAACTCTAGGTCAAATGATGCAAATGACTGCTGTGAGTGTGATTTATGATTTATGATTTTATAAGGATCCCCATCAGCTGATGCAGTATACATCAGCTATTCTTCCTGGGGTCCACACAAAACTTATAACAATAAGAATATACGATCAAAACATAAACAATGACAAAGTAAAATAAAGATTTACACACAAGAAATATTAACAATTAGAATGCACCAGCAATGTACAGTACACAAAAATGACATATGACAAGTAATGAAAACCCTCATACAATAAAAAAAACAAAAAAAACAAACAAAACAAAACAAGTGCCACTACATAACAAAGGAGAAAAACATTTTAAAAGTTAGGTACACTAGAGAATTGTATGAACTACAGTTGTCATGAGAACCGATACTTTGGTACCAAGTCAATGCCAACACACAAAAAAGGTTGGTACCTGGTTTTTTTTTCGGTACCGTAAGTACCGGATACAACTTTGCCCTCAGCAGGCCGCACCGATTCCTGTTGGAAATGACAGGGGCAGTATACGTGCATCAGTCGGCACCTAAGAAGAATGCCTGTTCTCCATCGTCTTTGCTAGTAACAATGGCTTTTACAAGTGCTGCTGGAACCGCAACACCTCGACTTGTCAAAAAGTCAGGTAGTAGGAGTCGTGTGTGGAGAGGTCTCATTTACACTGCAAGCGATGCGTTCATGTACCACTCACGAACGGTCGCTGTTTACTCGTGTTTTCATTTCGGTGAATGGTTAGAGCATTCACACTGCATCCATTCTACGCGCTGCTCGAGTCACGCTGCTTTTCGTAAGCAAGCTCAAAAATAGAAGAGACCCCGTTTTTTTGCACGAGTCACTCCATATTTATTCATAAATGGACAAATATGCCCTGAACCAGTTTTCATACCAATTTGCCACTTGCTCGACCTGTCTGTCTGTCTGTCTGTCTGTCTGTCAGCTCCATCTGTCTTGAGATAAACATGAAAGAAGACGTGCAGTTTATTGTGTTTCACCGGCGACGAGCTGTCATTACACGCGACTATTACACACGGCTGCACGCTCTTTATAACTCACTGTGTGAACCTTTGTTGCATAATAAAGATTTGCCCCCTTGTAATTTTTAACTGTCCCCTCAGTTACTTCATCTCAATCACTGCGTGATTATATAAAGGTAGAAAAATAAATAAATACAGAGGAGGAGAATAGAATATGAAACAGCCTTTATTTCATTAAAAACTAAATGAAAACAACGAAATAGGAGCGCTATACCTGAGCAATGCTTCAAAAGACATGCAGACTAGGGAAACGAATCAAACAACCCCATGAATCTCTTTATTAATAGCCTATAAAATGACGTGTTTTCTCCTGCGGGACGGGAGAAGACACAAAATAAATGCATCTCTATTATTGTGTGGGCATAAATTCTTTGAGTTTTGCGGGAGCGGACGGGAGTGTACACACATTGCGGTTGCGGGCGGTAATGGTCAGAAATTCAGCGTTCTGGTTACTTTTCAGTAACTGCGCAGCTGCGCTTGTTTTGTTGTTGGGTGTGTGTGTGTGTGTGTGTGTGTGTGTATGTGCGGCTCCGCACATCAGTCTGATTTGAGTGGTGACTTGTGATGATAATGATATGATGTTGATTTAGATTCAAGGCAGCAAGATGAGTTTTGGTTGTGGTTGTGGACTGGATGTACTTTGTTGTTTGCTATAGTTTCATCTGTGCGTTTATCTGTAAATAGGCTTGGCCTGTTGTGTGTGAATGTTAGAGTGGGATCAGAGGGGTTAATCTGAGCAAGCATGTGTTCGTGTTCATGCGTGTATTGTAGATGTGACTGTGTGCCGTTGGAGTAAAAAAAGTGCTCAACAACGTTATTTAATACATCAGTAATATTGTCTGTTTCAATGCATATGCCCCCCCACCCCCTCCGCGTGACTTGAAATTATGGCCCCCCCTTGTTCAGATGCATTCCGCGGTCCATGGTGCTAAATATTAATTCTCCAAGCGTTGGAATAATCAGTGGTGCGCGAACCTGTCCAGCCTGGGCTTTGGGTCCAAACTCACTTCTTCTTCTTTGGGGTTTATTGGAGATTTGCAAACATGGTGCACTACTGTCACCAGCTGTTCGGGTGTGGTTTGTATTTTGAAGGGACAGCAGCGGCCGCTGTGTGACTCTTCTTTTCGGTTTTGGTGTGAATACACGTGTACTGCCGCTACGCTTGTGGATCGCTGGTGGTGTAAATAAGGCCAAAGTTAAAGTCTGAAACACTTTTTAAAAAATAGTGAATTTAGAAATACATGAGTTCTCTTTTTTCTTTTTTTTTTATCGTGGTATCGAATAAGTATCGAGAATCGTGGAAATTCACTAGCATTAGTTTCGACTACTGAAAATCTGGTATTGTGACAATCCTCGTACAAACAGCCATGAGATGTTGTTTCACCTGTTTTTTCAAACTAGCCTTACTCTGAGTTTTAGAAATGTGACCTGGAAGGGAGTTCTACAATAGCTCTGTAGAACACTGCAGTCTGAAATTTGTTTTAGCTTTTGGAATTGCATATTTACCACTAATAGCATGTCTGGTAGGGTATGCATGTGTATCAGCGCTGAGTGTGAGCTGCTTATACAGACAATCAGGAATTTTAAAATGAAAAATGTCTTTTACAAAAGAGAGGAGTGATGTTTTTAGCCTCTCATCTACTTTCAACCTGCCGAGTTGGTTATGCATGTCATTAATGTTAGCTCTTATTGTACAACCAAGGGCAACCCGAGCTGCTCTGTTCTGAGCACGTTGTAGCTTCCTTAGATTAGTTTTTGTTGTTCCTGACCACACTGTCGCACAGTAATCTAATTGTGACAATGGCAGAGTCTGCAGGACTAGCTTTGTCAAGGGTGGTGTTAGAAAAGAAGAGCATCTCTTGACTATGGAAATGTTTCTCCCCATCTTTTGCACTTTTGTAAGTCTATATGCTTTGACCATGACAAATTACAGTCTAAAGTTACACCAAGGAGTTTAATAATAATAATAACAATAATAATATGACAATAACAACAATAACAATAAAAAATATCAGCACACACTGAATATCAACACAAAATACATACAAATTAAACATTACATCAATTTAAACATTACATCAACTTTAATATTACTTCATAAAAGCCTGTAAAAGTGTGTCTTGAGGAGCGATGTAAAACGAGGAACAGACTCTGAAAACCTGTTTTTCCTCAGGCGAATCGTTCCAGAGTCTAGGGGCCCTGATTGCAAAGGCCTTGTCGCCTTTTGTTTTCAGCCTAGACCCTGGAACAGCTTGCAGGGCCTTATCAGCAGATCTCAGACTGCGAGCTGGTTTGTGTGAGGATAAAAGGTCTGAAATATAGGCAGAGGCTAGCCCAAGTCCGGCCTTAAAAACAAATAAAATAATTTTAAAATCAATCTTAAAATGAACAGGCAGCCAGTGCAGGGATGCTAAAACAGGGGTGATGTGGTCACATTTTTTAGACCTAGTTAAAAACCAAGCTGCAGCATTTTGTACTAACTGTAGATGGTAAAGTGATTTCTGGCTGAGACAGGTATATAAGCTATTACAATAGTTGAGGCATGAAGAAATAAAAGCATGGGTGAGTTTCTCCAAATGTGTGGCTGAGATAAAAGACCTGACTTTGGCTGTGTTTCTCAAATGATAAAAACATGTCTGGACCACTTTTTTTACAGGGCTGTGTGAACACAGGGCTGTGGGAACACAGGGCCTAATTTTCAGTGAAAAAAAATTCTTAGAAACGTGGGAACATAGGGCTGTGGGACCATTGGGCTATGGGAACATAGGGCTGACCCCCAATTTGCAACTCTTTGTTAAGGACTGAGGTGATTTCCTACACTGTAGATTCCAACATGTAAAGTGTTGAATCATCAGCATACATAACCATTCTGGCTTTAGTGCAAGCAAATGGAAGATCATTTGTGAATATGGAAAAGAGCAGAGGCCCAAGTGATGAGCCCTGTGGAATTCTGCTTGATAGATGTCCTGTAAGTGACAAGCTGCCATTAAAGAAGATCCTCTATGTTCTATTAGTTAGGTAGCTCTCCGCCCATGCTAAGGTTGACTGAGTAAAGCCATAACATTTAAATTTTCCCAGCATCAAGCTATGATCAATGATGTCAAAGGCAGCACTGAAGTCCAATAGTACTGCTCTAACCATATTCTGTTGATCAATGTCACTTAACCAATTATTTGTCATCTGTGTGAGTGCTGTACCTGTTGAGTGCCTTCCCCTGTAAGCGTACTGGTAAATGCTTGTTGTTCCTGGAAAAATAGCATTGTATCTGTTTGAATACCATTTTTTCCAGCAATTTACTTATAATAGGTAACAAGCTGATTGGTCGGCTGTTAGAGCCAGTAAAGGCAGCATGAGTGTTCTTAGGTAGTGGGATTACCTTAGCCTCTTTCCAAGATTGTGGGAACATATTATTCTGAAGACTAAGATTAAAGATAAGAAATATGGTCTGCTACTAGCTTCAACAACTTTCCATCTAGGTTGTCGATTCTAGGCGGCTTCTCAGTCTTAATGGATAAGAATATTTTTTGTACTTTTTCTACTGTCACCTTACAAAATTCAAAAGAGCAGTTATTATTTTTCATTTTTTGTCCTGTATACATGAATATGATGGTTCACTGTGAGCTGTCGGCAGTTTGTTTTTAAGATTACAGTTTTCCGATAAAGTGATTACTGAAATAATTGGCTATGTCCATTGGTTTCGTACTAAAAGACCCTTCTGTTTCAATGAAGGGTGGAGTAGAATTGCTCTTTCTTCCCATGATGTCATTCAAAGCTCTCCAGAGCTTCTTTCCATCATGTTTTATGTTATCAATCCTAGATTTATTATACATTTTTTTCTTCTTTTTGTTTAGTTTAGTGACATAGTTCCTATGTTTCCGATATATTTGCCAATCATACATACAGCCAGACCTACTTGCCACATCTTTTGCATCAGCTCTTTGAAACATTAATGCTTTTAATTCATCATCCACCCAAGGGGCCTTAATAGCTCTAACTATTTTTGAAAGGTGCATGCTTGTCCATCACGGGAACCAACAATTCTCTGAAAACATTTGAAACTGTCTGTTTACTGACGTCAGCCACATACGAATCTGGACAGAAAGTCTTATATTTTAAGTTTATTTGTTCTATTTTTTTTTTATTTATATGATATTTTATAGACAATTTTTGGCCCTGCCTTCGGAACTTTAGTTTTCCTGGATATGGCCACCAAATTGTGATCACTAAAGCTAATGGGAACAGTTACAGCTTTAGAGCAAAGTTCAACAGAATTAGTAAAGATATGATCAATACATAAAGCTGATACAGTTCCTACTTTGTTGGTATGCACCCTGGTCGGTTGGTCAATAACTTGAACGAGATTACAGGCTCTGGTTACATTAAGAACTTTGTGTTTCAGAGGACAGCTAAATTTAAGTCTAAATCAGCCAGGACATATATTTCTCTATTTTTTTTTCACATGCTCTTTCAACTATTCCACAGAGACTGTCAAGATACTGACTGTTAGAACTCGATGGCCTGTAACAACATCCTAGTAAGATGGGTTTTAAATGGGGCAGGTGAACCTGTAACCAAAGCATTTTAACATCACATGACATTAAATCCTCTCTGACCTTAAAAGGGATGTGGTTCTAAATATAAACTGCAACCACCCCTTTATCATAGCTAACTTTTCTGTATATACGGTATCCCTGTATTTCTACTATAGCATCATCAAATATATTATCTAAATCAATTCAGAAATTGCAAGAATATGAATTTTGTCCGATGTTAGCAGGTTATCAATATCCTGCACTCTATTTCATTGGCTGCATATTTTTACATGGGCAATTTTGAGCCCTTTCTTCGGCATCATTGTCAGCAACTTAATGTTGTGTTAAGAAAATTCACATGCCTTCTTCTTTATATGTTTGTGTGTGTGCCTGTGTAAACATCTTAGATTACTAACCCAGTGTCTTGACTCGTCGTGACTTTTCACCTTTAGCATTCCCTTGGCAGGGAGCGTGAAGAATGAGTCTGTCATAGTGGAAGTTTCCTTTGGCTCTTTCAGCTTTTATCTTTGGGATGAGTTTGTTTCGTTTCAGCCTTATTGCATCAGAGTAGTCCTCAGTTAGGTAGATGTTGGTATTTTTTTTGTTTCCTCTTGCCATGATAGCCCCTTTGTCTTTTCATCTGAGAAACTTGACAACAATCGGTCTGTGTCGGTTGCCAGCTTTAGGATCTCCTGTACAGTGGGCTCGCTCCAGCTCAATCTGTTCCTCATTCATTTAAACATTTTCAGCCAGAATCTTGTGTACCTTGTTTTCAGTGTCATCCCAGCTCTCATGTTCAGACTCAGGTACTAATCAATAATAATGTTGTCTCTTTTTGACTGCCCTTCAAGATACTCAATTTTCCAGTGATAGTGCTGATTCACACACGGTGTTTAAGTCTTTGCGTGTTTCTCTGAGCATTACTTCCAATTCATCACTGGCCTTTTTTTGATCCTCCACTTGTTTGTGTATACTCCAGGCTTCATTTGTTTTCTGCGACATCTTTCACAAGCTCATCAACTTGCTTGTTAGTCATCTCCATAAATGACTGCAGAAATGTTTTAAAGTTCTTATCCAGGAGTTCCATCATGTCTATGAAAACAGTTTTTTGCTGTTTGAACATTTCTGCTACCATGCTGACAGTGATGCATTCATCGTCAGTTGTAGAGTATTTAGGATTCATACTCTTTTTTTGGAGGCATTTTGATTCAAGCCAAAGTTTCAACTTACAGTAGCTTTAGATGAGCTGCTGCAGGGTTTTAGGCCTGGGCCTGGCCTGGAGGTGGCTTGATGGTGGCTAGCAGTCTGCTGCTGGTGAACCTGGGTCTGGCTGCTGCTTGAGCCTGGGCCTGGCCTGGAGATGGAGCCTGGCTGGAGCCTGGACCTGGCCTGAAGGTGGCTTGATGGTGGCTGGCAGTCTGTTGGTGGGCTGCAGCAGGGACTGGACCTGGCCTGGTGGATGGGCTGCAGCAAGGCCTAGGCCTGGCCTGGTGAATGTTGGAGGCCTGGTGTTGATTGCTGCTGCTGCTGCTGCTGCTGCTGCCTGGTAGAGGCTACTGGTGAGGTCTGGTCAGTCCTGGGGGTGTCTACAGCCCAAGCCAGGTGGTAGCTACAGCTAAGGCTGTTGGCTCGGCTGCTATCAAGGAAGACAGACCTGGTCCAAATCCACCACACATCACCTTGCAAGTTGTCAATCCACTGCCACAAGGGATCCGACACCACTCCACATCAACCACTATAAATACACACAAAGAATTTGGCAAAAGTGAGAAAAAAAAAGCAGAAAAAGGCTTAACAGGCGCTGCTGCTCAGTGCTGCTGAAAAAGGGGTGTGAAGTGAAAGGGGTTTCTCGTACTGACAAACTCACAGAGAGTTATTACAGTAATCACATGCATGAGTCATGACACACTATTTTATAGTCTTATCTTGAATAATAGAACATAAATAATTAATCTGATAGTCATGAAACACTTTATTATGAATGTATGCATTGTATTTCTGACTTTGAACATCATCTTACCATAGGAAGAGCAGGATTTACGGTCTTCAGCAGAGCACAAGTGGAAATCTGGGTCTCCTGTCTTTATTGGTGTCTACTGAAAAATGACTGACAGAGTGTGCCCAGGGTAAACTATGATAATAATAATGATAATAATAATAATAATAATAATAATAATAATAATAATAATGATAATAATAATAACACTATACCCTGAAGGGGCGTAACTTCAGTACCAGCCTGTGGTCTGCAGTTGGGTTGGTAACAGTGATCCGAATTGATAATGATATTGGGTAAAAACATTTATTATGCATGAATCAATATTTTTACTTACCCCTAGTCACAATGCTGAATCTCACTATCAACATAATATCCTTCACAATTCAATCTCACCTGCGAGTCTCCTGTCTCTCCATCTCCTCCTGTCTCTCTTCCATTTCCTTCTGTCTCTCTTCCCGCCTCTCCTCCTCCATCTCCTCCAGTCTCTCTACCACTTGTCATCTGACAAAAAAAAATATTGATGCAAGACATGTCAACAGTGGGACAATTTGAGATGCAACAATCACAGATTCTGATTGTTGTAGCCTGAGGAAAACATACTGTATGTTTTACAGTTGTGTAATTCATTAAACTGATGTATGTATGTCTGAATATATATAGGCCAAATAACAGCCATAATGTCAACACACGTTAGTCAGCTTCATCATGTTAAACATAAATAAAACAAATCAACAAAAATGTAAATGCTCCAAAAGCATTATAATACAACTGTGTGCAAAATGTTGCACTTACACCTAGTATCTATTACATAAATATGACTCAGTTTTGGTGTTTTTACTGGGAGCAGTGGATCTCTATTCTCCTAAGTCTCTCCTTCACACACCATGGATGCTGAGGACTGTCACTGAAGGAGCTATTATTTATAGTGTTTACATTTTATTTATTCAGACTGTTTCTATCATGTCATCTTTCTACAAACATTAATTTGAATTAATTTGAGTGTCATTTTTATTATTTATGTAAATGATTTATACCTAGTTTCAAAAAACATGTTCTTTATCATTTTTGCTGATGAAACGAACATGTTTATGTTAAATCGAAATTATGAAGACCTAATTATTCAAACGAATGCTGAACTCAAAAAAGTTATTCTCTGGTTCCAAAAAAATAAACTATCTCTCAATATTAAAAAAAACTTCATACATGTTAGTCATAGAAAAGAATAAGAAAAAAATACCCCTTGATTAAGATGTCTATATATCCAATCATTCTCTTGTTAGAGTGCAGTATGCCAAGTTTATAGGTGTCTACATCAATGAAAAATTTAATTGGGAAAAAAACATATATCATTTATCTGTAACAAAGTTGATAAGAAAATTGGTGTCATCAGCAGGATAAGACATGTCTTACCCAGAAAGACTTATATCACTCTATTATACTTTAATATATCCTTTTCTTTTCTATTGCAATCTTGTATGGGCAAGCACTTACAGAACAAACCTCAAACACCTTGTTACTTTACAGCAACGATTTGTTAGAATGATTACAAACTCTGAACCATGTGCGAACTCAGGCCCTCTGTTGCAGAAACTTAAATAAATAATAAATGTGTATCAGATCTGCTTGCTTGTGTCCCAGCAAAGAATGAATCTTTTACCTCCAAGTTTCTGCCATATATTTGTATGTAACAACCTAGTCCACAGCTACTCACATGAAACTCTACCAATCTCCGCACTACTTTCTTTAGAACCGCTCTTGGGCAATTTGCAATACATTATCAAGGTCCCCATCTCTGGAATCAGCTACCTGGCTATCTGAAAAAATGTATTTATTTAACATCATTTTAAAAGGCTCTCAAAAGGTACCTCGTCAGCCAAACTATGTATTTACTACATCATTTATAGTTATGTTGTTTATTTGTTGCCTTAGCCTACTTAGTTCTTTCATTTATGCATGTATCTTTATTGTCTTACATTATTCATTCATGTATGTATTTTTCTTTTTCCTTCTTATATTCACTGTATAATCACTCAATTGATTGCTTCCTTTTCTACTCATTCTTGCTATCATTTAATTGATTCTTATTTTTTGCCTTTGTTTGTAACAAATGTGGTCTTTGATTTATGTCTTCATGGGTCAGGTTTTCATATAAGCCCTCGCGGGTTTCATGCCTCTCCTTCGAATATCCGAATCATAAAATAAATAAATAAAAAACATGTTTGCTCAATGTCATTTACAATTATAAATAATAGAAATCAAACAAATAGACATCTTTCATGATATTTGTATAACCTTGTTATAACATTCCTCACCAAATTTTTTTTTGTTATTTATACATTTTTAATACTTAAAATTGTATATATATATACATATATATATGTTGTGTCCCTAAGTCAACTGCCCACCCTGTTACTCTGATGCAAGTCTACATGAACATGCTCCCTGACTACTACTCTTCTATCACATGACTCAGGGAGTAGCATACTTTGTTGGCGGGAAACCCTCTACAAAAAGCAAAGTAAGCTTCTCTCTTTAATCAGCCGGTTTTAGAATGCTTGTCTAATGTGGAAAAGCATAACATGCCCACCCTGTTATGCTTATTCATAGTGGAAACCAACTGTAATCACCAATGTAATTTTGAAAATATGGTAAACACCTACATCCTTTTGGATGATATACTGGACTGATCCTCTAACACTAACTCCCTCTGGAGGGGGCAGAGCCACCTGTTCTTCCAGCTGACACTGAGGTCCTTTGATGTGTGTGTGGAGATGTTGACCATGTTCTATCACATGGTGGTGGCCAGTGCACTCTTCTACACTGCAGTGTGCTGGGGAAGCAGCATGACAGACAAAACACTAAGCGTTTGAAGCTGGTTAAAAAGCTGGCTCAGTGCTCAGCAGGGGACTGGACCAACTAAGAACTGTGGTGGAGAGGGGCACATTGAACAAACTTAAAGCTTTAATACACAATAGCAGACAGCCTCTCTACAGCCTCCTGGAGAGACAGAGGAGCAACAGCAGCAGTCGGCTCATCTCACTACATTGCAGAACAGAGCGTGTCAGGAGATCCTTCATGCCCATGGCAATTAGACTGTTTAACACCTCCTGAATCCAGTCACACACACACACACACACACACACACACACACACACACACACACACACACATCACCTTAGGCACAGCTGGACTGGAGTGTGGAATGGGCAATTTTAATTTAATATTAATTCAGTTTTCTATTTATGCACTTATTTTAACTTATTTTATTTTATGTCTGTTGTGTAGACAGTACTTGTTGTTTTTTGAGACAGTTGAATTTCCCTTCGGGGATGAATAAAGTTCTTTCTATCTATCTGTCTTATCTATCTATCTATCTATCTATCTATCTAAATATGTTAAAAATCTTCCTCAGCTGTCACCGAATGCTATTTTTTTTTTATTCACAATATGAGTGGTAATGGCTAATTTAGGAATAAAATGCCCCCCTTGAATAAGTATTTCCAGCATGTGCTGATATTTATTATTAATTTATTATGAATTCCTAACTTGTATATTTGTAAAATATTGTTATAATGATGTGCTTGTATTTGTCAGGGAATGGCACCCCTGTCTGCTGTAGAAAAACAGTGGTGCTATAGCGCATGTCAGGATGCAGACCCGGAAAGAAAGCAGCAATATCTTTACAATGAGGATGGATTGAGAAAAAACACTGAAGAAGGAAGGAAAAAAAGAGTGTCAAACCTCAGTGAAAGAGAGAAGAGAGCACAGAGAATGAAAAGCTTAAGGGTAGTGCCAGAGCCTGGACCATTTGTCCTCCCAGTCCAGACACTTTTCCAGAGTCAGATAATGCTCTATAGCCATGGCCCTCAGGAGCCCTTTTTACACAGAGATGGTACTATAGAGCCACTACAACAGCTCCCTCATCTCACTCCAGTATGTGCGGGCATTGCAGAAGAAAAAGAGGCCTGACATGTAACACACACCGAGGCGTCGGCCTCTAGTGTGACATGTAACATGCATGTCTGCTGCATTTTATGAACAAGAACAATGGCATAACATGGCAATAGCAGTCATTTACCATCTCTGTCATATGGCAGCTGATCTCATCCTCTGCTCAGAGGGAGGAGCTTCTGGACCTTATTGTTTTCAGTATTTGTGGACATTTTCAGCCGCTGTTCTTCTTCTTTGAGTTAGCCACTAAGTGGTAACAGCTACTGATTTAATCTCCAACGGTGGGTCACACGCATAATGCACCGTCAAAATGTCACACCCATTCTGCCCACGATCTTGTCCTCAAACTGTCCCATACAGAAACTGTTTCTGCGCCGTTACTACCCCCTGTGGGGGATCAAAGGCAAGACAACTCTGTCCCTCTATGACATGATTGTACCTTACATACAGCTCAGAATAACAGCATGATATTCCTACATGGAACAGGCAATGTAAAAAGAGCTATGGTTAGAAGACATTTGATGGTTAAGTTTGTGTGTATGTATGTGGTGGCTTTAAATGATAATGTTAATAATTAATAGCTGTTATTAATGTTGTGAAGTAATGTTTAGAGTTGATCGTGTCCATTGTCATATGTCAAATGTTCATGTGAATCTTATGAAATTTCTTGTCTTTAATGAAATGTGTTGTTGTTCACTGGTGTAACATCCACCCTGTTATGTCCTGTCCACCCTGTTACTCCTCTGTCTACCCTGTTGCCTGTGTTTTTTTTGTTTTGTTTGAAATTCCTTTTAATTCAAAAAGAAATGTGTTGAAATTGAGCAAGACTTCTTTTCAAATTAATGACTGTTTTGGAATACTTGTTCAAAAAATATTTCAAGGATAAAGTAAGGGACATTTTAACTCTTAGGAAATATAAATGTTATAATAACTGAGCATTCAAAGCATATATTTATAGAGATGAGAATATCCTGTACCTGGGTGGGCATTTGGTGTCTGTCAGATGCAAAGAATTTGATTAAAATTGTTAGATCTTAATATCCTGAGGTGGACAAATACATTTTCTTATACTTCAACAAGCCCTCATTGAGATGGAATAATTAAATAATGTAAATTTTACATCTTTTGGTAGAAGTAAACCACGTTTAAATGGCATTGAATAATAGGAATGATCCTTATCTATCTTCATACATAACTGGAGTATAAATCAGCCTTAGTGAAGGGAAAACATGTGAATCGAGATGCAGGCCCAATTGTTGACCATGTAGTGAACCAACACTTACTGTAACTGGGGCTGAAACAGGTCAGTGAGTGCAGCTTCAGCAGATTTGCTATGGTGTTTATATGGGATGATAGCAAGTAAACCTTATGTGTAAGTACTATAGTGTACACCAGATAACTTACACACTACTACACACTACAGCACTGTTTCTCTGAAACTCACTGTGTGGTGTAACATCTCAGATTTTACTGCATAATTCATTGACTGTCCCGTCAGTTCATACTTTTCCACCTTTACCTGAAATTTAGCTACCAATCTGATGGCAGAGGCTGAGTTTTCACACAAAATAGAAGATGGCAATGGTAAACCAGGTGGGAGAAAACAATGGCTTCTTGCAAAGGATCACCCCTGTGAGTCTCCTAACCGTGGACAAGGTGCTGGGGAAGCATGCCATGACATTAAGGCAATTGTAAGGGGTTCCAATTATAATGAATAGTGAGAGATAAGGCCTCTGTACAGGTAAGGCCAGACAGTAATGTTTGTCTTCTCAATGTGTATGAAAACACTTTCAGATCATGTAACGAAATGTGGGGTATAGGTCTGATAGGTCTGCTCATAGTAAATTTTGTTTGTCATGGTGTCCTACACTATATAACTGTATTTTGCAGAGGATGATGGAGCTGGATGCAAATGACCAGGGGCACCATAGTGGGGGAAAAAATGGGACTGATTACTTGTTTGATTTTTTTTATTTCTAAGTAATTATTGCCATAACTAAATAAAAAATTGTCTGAATAATTTGGTTAGAAGCTCTCTGAGGACCCTCTCACCCCTTAAAGCTGCAAAAGGGTTTATTCCGCCCCTGCACCAGGCTTTGTGTCTGAAAGTTGCTAGAGCTGAGGGACACTGACATGCCTTTTCCAAGAACTAGAAATTGGGATTCCAAACAAGGAAAAAAACAGGCAAGGCAAGGGAAAGAAAGCCAACTGACTTTGTAAAAGAAAATTTCAAAATGTATATGAGAACATGGGTGAATTATGAGACAATGGGCCCCTGGGCACAGATATGCATAGGAGCAGGACACACAGACTTTGTGGTGGTTTTGCATCTGTTCATAGTTGTTATGCATCTTTATGTGTGTTTGAGTCTCTTCTTCTCTACACATTAATATGACATTTGACATTTTGCTAGTGAAGGCCAGGGGACCCCAAGACACTTTGGGTCCATGGGCCTGTGCCCGGTAGGCCCGTTCAGTAATCCATCCATGTGTGAGAAAGACATGGATCAAGGGAGGAAGGGTGGGGCCCCACAGAGACTGTTTATGCATAGGGCCCAGAATTTAGTGCTACGCTCCTGCAAATGACACCCCACACACATTTGTGTATGCTGACTATGCCATTGCAACTGAGAGATTTCCTTGAATACATCTAAGCAATTTAAAAAAAGATGTGGTTGATGAATTATAGGTGGGAAAAAAAGCAACAGTTTAGCCAGATTACGTAAAACACACAACCTCAGTGTACCCAAAAGTTTAGTAATCACTAATTTGTAATTGGGAGCACAATTGTGATAAGCACTGTAGGTCAAATCTGAAGTCTTGTCTGTCTGCGATAGATGATGACAAAGGACTTTCATTTTACTGTTTAACTCTGTTTTCTCTTCCACAGTTAACCTGAGAATTTGTTATA
The DNA here is from genome assembly GCA_026686955.1 of Epinephelus cyanopodus. Lineage (NCBI taxonomy): Eukaryota > Metazoa > Chordata > Actinopteri > Perciformes > Serranidae > Epinephelus > Epinephelus cyanopodus. The sequence continues at coordinate 2,993,262 of CM048928.1, forward strand.
AGCAACATTATTCCCCATGTGTTTGGCCTCTAAAATGAAAAAAAAAATCATTTTCAAAATGTCTTATTAACTGTCTAAATAAGTCTGATGAAGAGCAGAGTTTGTGATAGATAAAAAAGCAAGGGTTGAAAAAAGCCCTGGCATGATCAAAGTCTTATAAGTGACCAGTGCAAGCTGCAATCTACTGGCCTCCGCCAGCTGTTGGGCTGCGTGTGGTCGACAAGCATCACATCTTATAAAAGGGCAAGTGCTTGCCAGTCAGACGTCCATCAAGGCTGCGCCCCAGTGGGCCAGCGTGGGGCCATAATCCCTGGAAGTGCCCCTATGGTTCTTGCCCTACCTCCCTCATCCCTTCTATCCTTCCCTCTACACCTCCCTTCCCTCCATGCTGTTGTTTTCCTCCTCTCTTCCCCAGGCAGGAGGTGTTTGGACCACGCAGCGTGACCTGGCTGCCAGGGGAGGGATCCAGGGAGGGGCTCAGGGGCCACAGGTGAGGTCTGAGCTCAATCTATCTCCCTCCATCCTGCCTCTCCCTCCACCTCCCCTGGGTGCCAGCTTCACCGGCCCTCCTCCTCCCCATGCCCAGCAGGCCAATCAAGCCCTATCTGTGTGCCATGCAACTTGGGAACCAGGGGGGACAGAGAAAGGGAGGAGGGTAATAGCAGAGCAGGCAGGCCGAGGCCCCATGTGGACCTCCTGTCCCTCTGAAACTCTCCCAGGATCTGTGTCGCCATCACGACCACGTTTAATTACCTCGCTCATCTTCATTAATTCATGGGGCTACTTTATGCCCTGCAGGCCAGAGACAGATAGAGAGGAAAAAGGGAGGGATGTAGACAGAGGTGGGGAGAGAGAGAGAGAGAGAGAAAGAGAGAGAGAGAGAGGGGGAGAGAGAGAAGAGCAGCTGGAGCTCAGTGCTAGAAGCAGCAGCTTGGTGACCCAGTGTCCCTCAGGGAACTCGTCTAGGATCTCTAGTGCAGGAGGCTTTTTGCCAGTTGAGGGCCGCGGGACTTCGGGGTCAGTTTGGCCGTAACAGACCCTCTCAGCCCTGGAGACAGACAAACAAATCCCCACTGTCCCCACTGGCCGGAAAGTACCTCTGAGATTGAACACTAAGCAGGTTCTATTGATTTGAGGCACTGAGGGCCATTCCCTGGACAAAGTGACCATAATGACATTAGAGATTAGATGCTCAGATGTTGCTCACAAGAGACTGGGATCAGAGCAATGGGTAATAAATGCCTGTTCAGTGGACCAAGGGATCAGCTTCCTGTGTAAGTGTTTGTGCGTGTTTAAGTAAAGGCTGAAAGTATGTCCCGTGAAAAGATGATTAATTACCTATCCAAATCTGTTCTACTGTCAAAGCAATGCACTTATGACTTAGATTACTGTATTCTGCAAATTATTCATGTCTTATTCATTCTTGTTATCGTTAAATATTTGAATTTAAAGCCTCACATTACACACAAGACATTCCTGTCCATATATCCCATGCCCACTGTGCCATCATCTTTTTTGACCTAAAAACCTTGTTCCAAATGCCTGCGACCTCCAACAGACATGAGTATCAGGTTTTTTTGTTTGTTTTGGTTTGTTTTTTTTAACTGATCTGTCACAGTAGAGGGAGAGAGCAGGGGTGTTTCAGTGGGGGGGAAGTGGAACTGATTTCCCAGGGCGGGTGGGGTGGGAGGGCAAAAAGCCTTTTATTATGTTAATAATTAGTGCTGTAACTAAACTGAAATTGACTGAATAAATTGGTTGAAAGACTTAAGTTTTTATAAAAAAAAACAACAAAAAAACTGGAAGCTTTCTTTGGCCCCTTAAAGGTGCAGAATGGTTTAGTCCATCCCTGCGCTAGGTTTCATCTATAAACGTCCACTGGAGCCGAGTGAGTATCTGCTTATGCTGCTGGAACACCAACATATTTTGTCATATCTTTCACCACAAAATGGAAATTGGGGCTCCAAACAAGGTGAAAAATCAAGAGAGAAGGGGCAGGGGACCAACAGAAACATCATAGGCATAGGGCCCAGAATTTGGTGCTGCGTATAAGTATAAATCCAACTGGCATCATTGTATACTGTACCAAAATGTTTTGTGTTTAACCTATTTACTTAACACAGTGGGCTTCATGTTCCTGCATACAAAGTTTCAATAAAATATGTTAAAGTCAAATAACATCTCCTATTAGCTACAACATTCTTCATTTTAGTTGTTGAAGTGGTCTCAAATGCATTGCATGGTATAGTCTACCCTAAACATAAGGAAAATACAATGCAAAGTTTGAAATACTCACCTGATCCTTTATATTACTGCACTATATTCCCAACAGGAAATCCTGAGAAGAAGATGATCACAGTCCCTGAGACTAGTTTGCTGAGAGATACCTTTTTAGAGAAGAGAAGCAATATCTTTGAAATTATGCAACACGCTGGAGACATGATGTATGTAAGGGATAATGGACTAATACTTGGAAAAATCATTACCATCCCACAATGTTCTAATGCAATGGAAACATAGAGTGCTCCAGGATTGAGTATATATATCCAGCTAGTGAATTTTGAAGCTTTTACGTGTCTTAAAAAGGTGGTCGCTAACTGCTTGTTTGACACTACAGAACGTCATCACGCTCAACACGGCTTTACAGCAGCTACTGTTGTGTAGGTTGTTTATAGCCAAACATTACTTCTTGCAATTGCATTTTGGTGTTAAAAAATTAAAGTAGTGTCCATTTGTGATGATTATCTTGCTCAATAAAATGTGTAAGTATAATAACTGTTTGTTTGCCATAGAACTTATTTTCTGCAATGAAATATTAGTAGTGCTCAGGGATGACACACGTCTTCAACAAATTTGACATTATGTTACCAACAACACTATCGAGCTATCCAGCTGATAGTTGTCACCAAATAAACCCAGTTTCACTCTTAAGTTGCTGAAAACCGTTACCAGTCAGTGACTTCCAGGGTCAGACACATATGAAGGAAGACGTCCTTTCATGTTGGCATGATACGCGGCCGGTCACTGTTATTGTGTAATGGTGTCCGGGGTCATCAGGAGGAAATGAGGTGGGACAACAACAAAAGTTAAGGTGGTGGAAGTCGATTAGGGTGGGTTGGAGGGGTGATGGATGGGTCCAACAACCACCAACTTTCACCCAGGAGGTGAAAGTTGGTGGTTGTTACTGTACTGTCCCTCTAATGACGTAGCTGTGATAAGATGCACAGGATAAGTAGAGCTAATGTAGACTGTAAAGAACATTAGTTCTTTGTTTGCTTCCTGTAAGACTGTAAAGCTAACCCCGGATATTTTTTCCTAAACTAAACCATGTGCTTTTGTTGCCTAAACCCAACCGTGTGTGTTGGCTGAATGTAACTACGTGTGTTTGTTGTAGAAGGAAAAAAAAAGTCACAGTTGCCGTCCTCCTTGGTAGGTGTCCTATATCAGGTTTTAATGAACACCCTGCAGCCAATCAGAATCAAGGATTTTCCCAGACCATGGTATAAGGATGATATACTGCGATTGGTGCAATTAGTTAGTGAGGCTAGATGTTTTTGGCGAGGCGGGGACTCGTACATCATCTCCTATTGTAGGGAGCAGAGGTTGGGCTCTGTGCAGGACTGTTCTGGGTGGCTTTGTTCCTCCGTCTAAGCTCCAGGATGGCTGGAGTTGGGCCCCAGCAGCTAGCACTGACACCCAGGCCCCATAGAGCAGAAAGTTAATACTGTGACAGATGTGTCGCCTCTGTGCTGCCTCCTGGCCATGCAGAACCCCCAACCCCCACTCTGTCCTTGACACCCTCCTCCTGCCTGCCCAATTCTCCCTTGTATTCTTCATATTTGTTCTGAGTCTCTGCCAGTGATTAAGCGGTATAGAGTTTAGAAATCAAAAATAAAGAATGGTAAAATGAAGCTCTCTGATCAGTCAGAAAGCTCCAACAGAGGTGACAGCTAAGTGTGTTTAACCCTTAGATGCACAGATGTATGTAGGTCAAAAATTATCCGGTGAGGTTGTTTTCTTGTAATATCTTTGTAAGGAAAAGTTGTTACCATTTCATATTCCAGCTATTCCTCAAAAAACATGTTATTGATATCATGCCATTTAAATTTTCAACTTACCTTTTATACATTTTACGAAATTATAGTTTTTGTATTACTACCCCAAGCTTCCATACATTGGTCAAAAATGACCCGCATTCATTTCCTATGCAACGTCATGGGAACCTTCGATTCTTATCAACTGTGACTGTCAGGAATATATATTTTGTGGACCAGACAGACTATATCACAAGTGTCACTCTTATGAAGATTATTTTACACAAGATCTTATAAGTCTTCATTTTTTACCTCAGAAATGTGTGCGTGTCATGAGTACTATGTGAAAGAGTATGTCTTATTATCATGTATCAGCAAATTAACACTAGCTAGCTAAGTAAGCTGCACCGTGTGTGAGTGTGTGTGTGTGTGTGTGTGTGTGTGTGTGTGGGTGTGATCCATAACTATTGTGTAAAAGAGTATGTTTAGATAGATGTACGTTACTGTATATATTGCGCACGTGTGTGTGTGTGTGTGTGTGTGTGTGTGTGTGTGTGTGTGTGCATTTATTTATACAGCTAGATATTGATCAATTGGTTGGCTTGTCATTCAAACCATTCTCTTCCTTTTCTATTTCCTCATCCAAAGTGTTATGGCTGCTCGGTATACAGCTGAAATGTTTCTAAGGATGCTGGATGAAGAGGCAGTTACAGGATTGAGCTCGGAATCTGAAATATCAAACAATGAGGACCCAGACTATTGTCCAGGTGGAGGTGGCGGTCGTTCACCTGCACATCCAACTGAACAGGATCATATTGACACAAAATATTCTACTTGTGAGTTCTTGGAAGAACTTTTCAGAGGACTCACAAGAGGAATCTCAGGTAGTTTGTCACAACTGCATACAGTGAGGGGACAAGAAGGCAAGAAAATAGAGAGGAACTGTCTGGACAATTATATACACACACACACATATACACACACACCACACACACGCGCACACACACACACACACACACACAACATGGATGTTGACATTGTTCTATTGCTGTTGTGTAATTTTCTTTTCCAATTTTCAAAATGTTTTAAAAATGTAAAATGTAAAGTTTTAGCTGCCAAACTCTGGTTGAGTTGACACAGAATGTCCCTCTCTATTGCAATAATATAGATAATAAATATGCAAAACGAAATTTATAAATGGAATTAGGAATAGTAGCGGTGACATAGCTGTGGAAATGAATCGCAAAGTCACTTTTATGCTATAGATATTTTCTCTCAACCATTTATAATCTATCCTCACCTATGAGAACCCTGCATGATCATCCTTGCTGGCCTCTGGTCCACTGTCTCCTCCCTGACCCTGCTCGTTCTATTGTGGCAATAAAGATTAAAAAAATATGTGCAAAGCAATAGTGAGCACAAATTCTGCACAGAAATTGAGGAGTGAGTTTATTCCGAGCATCGAACTAGCTAGCAAGCGATTTAAATGTAACAATAACATTAGTATTCTTGTTAACTAGCTTAACTTGATATATTGGCAGGGCTCTCAAGTCTCACGCATTTGGCGTGTGACACACGCATTCCCACCCGTTCACACGCCACACGTTGTATTTCTCATGCATTTAAATTACCACGGTGACGTCCACCAAGTTGCTCCGCTTTGAGAGTAGGTAGGAGTCAAGCGAGCTCCCCCGAGAGTTCAGAAGCTGCGTGCCACATGCAAGCCAATCACATAAAGCATATCTACCGAACAGCCAATCAAAAAGTAGAATTATATCTAATATCTTTCTAGGTGTTATTTACACATCAATGCTTGAATAAGCTGGTAGTGGAAGAATTGCTGAAATCAATAAATATATTTGTTTGAATGAATTTATGCGTCATTTGTCAGACATCCATCCCCACCTCAACCAAATCCCCGCTGCCGCTGGTAAAATCTCGCTCTGAACTCACTTCAAAACTTGAGAGCCCTGTATTGGCATCTATTAATTAGTCATCATTTAGCTAACATTATCTACATGCAACAGCATTACTCAACTTGCATGGTTTGTCTGGAAGAAACTGTCCATGGTTTTTTGCTTCTTGCTGGCTGGTTTGGTGAACATACTTAACACACAACAGCACTGCCCAGCAGCACACGTCTCGTCTGTACGAAAGATTCAGATCACAACCAAGACAGCATGTGTATGCTGCCTGGTGCTGTCTACTCATGGTGCGCTTAAAGACGGCTCGGAAAAACACGTTACTACATGTTAAAAACAAATTGAACGGTTGTAAAAAGTGCGGGGGACAGACAACATATTAGTTCTCTGTCAGCTGCACAACCTCTGATGAAGGCCACAATATGAAAATGCAGATATATTTGAGCATATTGAAAATGTGACATCCATCACTTTTTAAAAACCCATTTTGAAAATAGTATTTATAGAGTAAATTAGGGAATGTTCTTAACTTATCAGAGGAGGGGGTTGGCTGTTTTTATCTTTTAAATGTTTTTTTACCCTCTCCGAAGCTACAGATATTTTTCCTTGAGCCTCTCTGAGTGACTGGCAGAAAATGCATGACCCTCCCTCCACCATAGATTAGTTATTAGATTGTTAAAACTTACGCTTTGATGCTGAAAGTGAAAAGTTCAAAGTTAAGGAAAAAATTAAAGTTAAAAATGTTGTTTTTTTCAATTTTTGAGGAACCACTTTACTCCAGTTTAAGTATTATTTGCTAATAACTTCAGTACTAGGGTGTTTTAGGAATTTAGCCTGTAAAAAAGAAAACAGCTGTCTTCAGAATGGGAGACATCCCATTTGAAAAGGCAGACCAACAATCAATGTATTTACTGAAAAGTATTGTCTGTGTATCAAAGCCTGATATAGCATCTTCCTCTGTGCCATACAGCTCCATTATCATCTAAAAACTATTAACCCTCTGAAAACAGACACCCTGCGGGCAGCCGTAGGGGCTTGTTTTCATGATCCTGTTTAAAATTGATCTAAAATAAAACCATGAGGGCTAAAGCATTCATTCTTTTTGCAACAGAAAGCTAAGACTTGCGTCTTCTGTGCTATCACATTACCCCGGTCAATGACGCCACTACATTATGGCACAAGTGGTCCAGAAGAGGGTGGAAATGCATGTAACGCCAGAGTATTGTCCTATCATGGGCGCAGAAGTTTGAGTTGTATTTATTAAAACTACAGTGTCAAGTTGTTTTAGTAAATTACTGAGCCTTTTTAAATATATATATATATATATATATATATATATATATATATATATATATATATATATATTAAGATATAAACCTCCAGTAAAAGCCAGTGGGCTTGGGAAAGGGTATGGTACCTAAAGTATTGACAGACAGACCAATTTTAAAGAGAAATCTTTAAGCACTTTTTTTTTTCAAGATTTTTCCCTGTTATTTACAGGAAGACATTTTACTGTTTGAGATGAAGTTACCACCTCGCCGAAGTGGACTTCAGCTCCCCTCTCACTTTCCACTCCAACATTTTCTCTGACATTGATCACAATCTCAGTTGTCTTTAACTCCTCTTTTACCTCCATTTTCTCTCTCCCTCTTCCCTGACTCACCCACTCACTCCCTATCCCGTTTTCCACTGTCTCGCTCATACTCTCTTCCGTGGCGGCGGCTCTACAGGACACTGATGTGCGATGAGCTTTTCTGTAAGGTCCCAGGAGTTCAGTGCCGGTGCTGAGCCTCCTCTCTCTTCCTCCTCTCACTCTTTTCTATTTTCACTTCCACAACTCTTCTCTCTCTCTCTCTCTCTCTCTCTCTCTCTCTCTTGCTTTCGTTCTTTCTCTCTTTGTCTCTCCCCCTGCCTACCACAACCCCCCTCCCTTCACCCACCACCACCATTCACATCGCATGAGTCTCGGAGATTGACAGCCTCCCCAAAGAGTGAGAGCTGGAACAGATGGAATATGAATGGTTCACTCGTGTATGAAAAAGGTGTCTGGGTGAAGGAAGTGGTGTAGGGGGACCCTCAATTGCAAGTTAAGTATGACTAAATCCCATTGTAACCACCACCCCCTCCCCAATCACACACGCACTCACTTTTACTGCCACACAAAAAGGAAATGAGGCTTTAAAGAGACAGTGACAAATAATGGTCTTGCTTCTAGTGTCTTTTAGATAAAATAATTAGAAAATAAACATATCAATAAAATTGCTTTCTGTCTTAGTCACATATTGATAACTTGTCGATTTAACCTCCCAGAATCTGTGCGGGTTGAGTATGGGCCCAACAATACACTTTAAAATTTGAGATTGTGAGGGGTAGTGTGGCTCAGTTTTCTGGAGTGTATACAATGAAGCCACAAAGTTGGTCACTTTGTCTTCTATAAAAGTCTTATTCCTAAGGGCACAACATCTGGTGAGATAGTGGAAGTAATAATAATGATAACAATAATAATAATGCATTTTATTTATATGCGCCTATCAAAGCACTCAATGACACTTTACAAGACACAGTTAAAAAAAAAAGCCATGTATCCATAGTAGATCATAAAGTCAAACAATTCAGTAATATACAATAATGGATTAATAAAATTACCGGACAAAAATCATAATTATAACAGTTAGGTATAGCAGCAGTAAGCTAGTTAGTGCTAGTTAGTGCTTGAGTGTCTATGGTTAGTTCCAGTGACTAATCTTGGTGGCAAAAAGCGAATGAAAGTAAATCTGTAATGGAAAAAAAAAATAAAATAAAAACAAACAACAAAACAAATGGGGAAAAAAAGAACAAGCAGGAGTGTTTTCAGCAAACACAAAATGTAACAATTCAGTAATGTACAATCATAAGTTTATAAAATAACTGGACAAAAATAATAATTATAAAAATTAGGTATATTAACAGTAAGCTAGTTAGTTGTATTAGATGTCTATGGTTAGTCCCAGTGGCTAATCTTGGTAGCAAGATAGATATAGACAGATATTTAGGTAACATTAAATTAGCATTTTCTATAATGTCCTTGCAGAACTGTAGTCCCGTTGCCTGTAACCAGCGGTAGTCTACAGTTTCCACTGATGTTCAGAGAGAGAGGAAACTGGAAATGGTTGTCGCCCATTCCTGTAAATTACAGGATTGTTCCACAGTGTAAAATAAAATGCCACTTACTACAATGTCACTTACTTAATCAGCGTGGGACATGATTTGTCCTGTATTTCCGTGCAAACCCAACTTTAATGCAAACACTGTGTTTTGATATGCTTAGAATGATATAAGAAATAAAACCAAAAGAGTTTTGAGATGCATTTAATCAGAGTAAGTGGAGAAGTGGAGAATGACACCTAAAATGACAGGTCTGTCTCTCAACATTAGTGCATGATGTTTTCCCTGTCTGACTGCATTCTCAACCTACATTACAATATTGCCTGTCATTAAATAAAGTCAACAGCATAACTTGAATCATCTGTTAATTTGCCATACTTATGTTATATAATATAAAATGAATGCCTGAAGTTATTCATTTTACTACTTTGTATTACTGATATTACTGAGGTCTGCTGCTAAATTTGGTGTTATGTTTCACTCAGTGAATGTGTAAACTATGTCGTTAAGGCAGACGAGCAGAGCTTGTAGCTGGTAAACCTCCCATTTACTCATTTTACATAGAGCTAAAATTAATACTTATTTTGTGGCGCCACTCCAGTGCATTGTGACACGCGTCGAATGCTGCATATCAAGTGAGGCCCCTAGGACACACTACTTTAACTGAAAGATCTGTACCTCTTCCACCTCTGCAGTAGCCCAAAATCATGTGTAGAGAGCCCCTAATTAAACTTGACTTCTCACATGAAGAGATCTCTAGATCTGTATCTTTTTGGCGACTGTCTTTATAATGAGAGGATTGTGGGTTGTTCCAGATATTTCTTGACCTCAGCAACAAGTCTCTCCTCATCCGTTAATTACAGACAAACAGCAGTAGCTACACTGTTCTCTTTATACATCAGTGGTGAGGAGAGGAGTCGAGCTGTCATAAGAGCAGAGAAAAAGAGCTGATATGGGAGCTGGTATGTATGAGCAGGAGCGAGGAAATAGGACAGTGGCGTGAAGCGCTGCAGGGTGGGGTGTCCAGGAGTGCAGACGTGTGTCTAGCCACTGCGAGTGTGGGATTATACATTGAAAATAATATTTTGCTTTTTTTTTTTTTTTTTTTTTTACTTTGAGTTCACTGCTAGTGTTTTGGCCTTAAGTTGTCTTTTAGAAGGACATGTTTACCTTAAACTAGCTTGGGCTCTGTTAAATTTAACAATATGTCAGTGTAGCAAAGCAAGCTAATCACTTATATGTTTGGTTGAAAAGGAAAACAATCAATGCTTTGAAATATCTGTCAGAGATGGCAGAGGTATGATCCCATCACCTTGTCTGAGATGTAACAGGTGATGTGTTTCTCATGTTTGATTTTCCCAATGCTCTAGGAAAGAGGATTAGCGTACTTTTTGGTATTGTTGCTACTGGCATCATGGATGCTAGTTCTAACTGCTAAGTCAGTCTTTTTTAAGACCAGTCTTTGGAATGGACTTTACACAGGCTGTTCTCACACATATTTTGTATGTTTTACTACAAAAAGCAATGAACCCAAATTTGTACATATACCATTTATTTTGAAAGGCTGCGATCACGTGACCAATGCACTGATAGCAGTAAACAAGGCAGGAGTCTCAAGGGCTTAGTAAGGAGGCAGGTTGGGATGGCTGATAGGTAAAAAAAAACAAACTGGACTTTGCCTGACACTTTTGCCTGTAATCATGTGTTCTGATCCCTGCACATTTTGACAACTTTGAGTCATTTTAATGTTTGTCCTCACCATGTTTTTTTCCCTAAACCTAACCTACAGTTATTATGTAACTCTACTTTAAGGACTTAACGTCATTACCTCACTGTTACATCCTTTGTTTAACCTTTGTTTCCATTCCCAAAACAATGTGGCTGTAGTCTAATTCATTCATTCATTTACTCACTCATTCATTCATTCATTCATTCATTCATTCATTAATCTCTCCCTTGTCCTCTTCCTGGTCCTGAGGAGTGTATGGAGCCACTGGCTGACTCCAGCTCTGAGCCAGCAGTCCACTTAACTGCTTCAAACTCCAAATTGATTTAAACTCCTCTTGTACCAGCACACTGATCAAAATATTCTGTTTCACGTGGAAATACAGTCATGGAAAAAATTATTAGACCACCCTTGTTTTCTTCAATTTCTTGTTAATTTTAATGCCTGGCTCAACTAAAGGTACATTTGTTTGGACAATTATAATGATAACAACAAAAATAGCTCATGAGAGTTTAATTTAAGAACTAAGAACTATTAATTTTCCATGGTTTTCTTGATAATAACCAAAATTACTTAAATTCTTACATCAATAGCTATGGCATTGTACCGCCAAAAACACTACTTTTAAGCATTCCATGTTTTCTTTTCTGTTTGCTTTAAACACATGATACACACAAGAGTTAATACTTGATTGCATAACCATTGTTTTTGATGACTGCAGCCATGCGTCTTGGCATGCTCTCCACCAGCTTCTGACATTGTTCTGCTGTCACAGCAGCCCATTCCTGTTGGACAAATTCAAACAAATTTTCTTTGTTTTTGGGCTTGTGGTTCTCCATTTTGAGTTTGATGATTTTCCACAGGTTTTCAATTGGATTAAGATCTGGTGATTGAGCAGGCCAAGGCATGGTGCGAATGTTGTGGTTCTCCATCCAGGCTTTAACTGACCTTGCCGTGTGGCAAGGGGCATTGTCTTGTTGGAAAATCCAGTCATTCGAGGCAGGAAAGAGTTTTCCAGCTGATGAAAGAAGACTGTTTTTCAAGGGTAGTCCTGTACATGACCTGGTTCATTCGGCCTTCACACAATTGCATTTGCCCTGTTCCACTCAGACTGAAACAACCCCAGATCATGACTGATCCACCCCCATGTTTTACTGTAGGGGCAAGACAGTCTGGGTTGTAAGCTTCTCCAGGCTTCCTCCTAACCAGTAAGTTGGCTGGAGTGGGCATCAATTCAAAATTGGATTCATCACTGAAGAGAACCTTAGCCCAATCATCAACAGTCCAATCCTTGTGGTCTCGAGCAAAGAGTAACCGGGCCTTCCTCTGCCTTTCATTGATGAAGGGCTTCTTGCTTGCTCTGTGTGACTTCAAACCAGCTTCAACAAGTCGGTTTCGAACTGTCCTTGCCGAACAAGTCACATTTCTCGACAGTGCCCACTCATTTTTAAGGTCCCTGGAGGTCTGACGACGATTCCTGACACAGGAACGGATGAGTGCACGGTCATCTCGTGGGGTAGAAAGACGTTTCCTGCCACGGCCAGGTAGCAATTTGGTAGTGCCATGTTCAGCTTGTTTTTTTTTGTTGTAATGAACGGCTGTCTTGGAGATCTTCAGTTTTTTCGCTACCTGTCTCTCACTCATGCCAATTTCCAGCAGTGCCAAGATGGCTGCCTTTGTGGCTTCACATAATTCTTTTGTTTTAGGCATTATGTGAGAGCTGACAACTTCTGAGTTGTGCTACGGCTTGAATGTAAGCAGGAAACCACTCTAGGCCTTTGCATGTGCAGTGCTGCTTGTGACATGAAATGGCCTCTTATATACCCTGGGAATCAATTAAGCTTAAGAATGTCAAATAGGACATAAAGTATTATGTGACCAGCTGCATTTTTTGTTGTGTTCATTGTATTATACGTTTAGTGGTACCAGATATTAGAATGAACAAGAAATTGAAGACAACAAGGGTGGTCTAATAATTTTTTCCATGACTGTATGTCACAGCACAGAAGCTAAAGATGCTCTAACTCCCATTTCATTAGGACTTTAAAAGGCCAAAACACACTGGCGCCGACCAACATGCATCAAAGCTTAAATACCCATTATTATAGTGTACAATCCCACCCTAGCAGCGGCTGGAGTGGGCGACACTCCTGGATGCACTGCCCCACGGGACCTCACGCCACGGTCCATTTCCAGCCTCGCTGCCCCTGAATCAAATGCATTTTCCCCCCCTTCACTCTCTGTTTGTACATGTGGGCTTCTGCAGCCCGTCTTCTCTGCTGCCACGGCAGTTCGAGTCCTCTTCTCACCATGGATGTATTAAGAGAACCCTGTTGCTGTGTCTTGTGTGTGACGAAGAATGGATGAGGAGAGCCTTGCTGTTGAGGTAGAGAAATATCCTGAGCTATATGACCCACAATCCCAATGTTAAAAAGATAATGACAAAAATGATAGTGCCTGGCCAGCCAGAGCTCTTGAGATCAGCTTTTGAGAAATCAGGTTTAATTAGTGGCTGTCCACACATGAACTGTAGACAATTCACTGTGTTTTGACGGTGCAGGGGTAGCACTTGACACACGTTGTATGGCATCTAGTGGACCTAAGACCTAAGTCCTGTTGGTGGTACTGGCCCAAAAGGACAGAATCGGTGAACTGATACTGCTGTAAACTCAGAGACAATTAAGGTAAGGGGAACTTTATCATCATGGTTTAAACAGTTGATAAATGTTAGGAAATATTGTGGTCATGCTTGAAAAAAGCTACAGCAGTCTCCTGTGTTAAAGTCTGATGGTTTGTTAATTCCAACCATCCCAGCCTCCTCTGTACCCACCAGGGTCATGCCTGTCCTGGGTTTCCCTACTCTACAATGAAAAACTTGAATGCATTTATTACATTATCATGATAAGTGTGCAAATAGAGGATGAAGTATTTGTTTTTTTAATTTATAGAAGGTGAAATTTTGTAATTAATGACACTGCACATTTTTTATTACAGGCAGCATTAAATTTCACAGAACTTCAATTAACTAAGTCACAGATCCCTCTGGTTTGGTTCCAGCAGTTCGTTTGGGTACTGTATCTGCACAAATATTATTGGACATGAGGTAACATCCTAAAAAAATGTTAACTCACTCTGATAACTTTCATTTCTGACAAGGTAAGACCACTTTCTGGTCTGCTGTTCTGAGTCCCAAAATCCACCAGGAAACAACATGATGTTCCAACAAGTTCTCATCCCTAGCAGTCACATATCACCACTTTTTTCAGCGAACTTTCACATCTAGATATTAAACACTAGGCATCCATCTGCATCTGCTGTTGACGTTCTAGGATGCTGCAAACAATGGCGGTATGTCAACAAAATTACATGGTTAGATCTAGAAAAAAACATTATGGTCATTAAGGAAGCAAACATTGGGCTCCCAGGTGAAAGTCTGGAGTTTGTTAGACCCATCCACTGCCCCTCCCACCCACCATATAGGACCTCCCAGCTCCTTGTATTATGTTATCACTGACAGTCTTTCAAAATGATGCCATCCAGCAGTGCAGCAGCAGCAGCAGCAGCAGCAGCAGCACATCATATTGCTGTGACAGGTGCTGTCCAGCTGTGTTATGAACTATGACACCACCCCTCCACAAATCACACTGCTGCGATAGGTGCCATCTTGCTGACCAGTGGCATATCATAACACCGCGAAAGGTTACATCCGGCCCATTGCAAACTGACGCTTTCAGTGTATCATGCCACTGCATAAGGTGACTTTTGGCATTAGGTGTCTGACGCTGAAATCACTGACAAAGTGGTGGTATTTGACAACTTCAGAGTGAGGATGGGCTGGATGTTACTGAGCTGAAATCAGATGAATAACACTATTTTGCTTCATTAATATTCATGACACTTGAGGCATATTCATGAGATTTTAGGTGTTTTAGCCTCTACTCTGTTTTTGTTACAGGCAAAATATTGTATCCTTTTTTTCTTGTTATATCCTGATCAAAGGAAAGAATGAATAAGCCTGTGCCATCACTAAATGTTAATCTAACAACTCTCATCTCTTTTTCTGCCCGACACAATCCACAACCATTCCTTCTCACAGCTGTGATGAAGAAGTTAACACCATGTGGCTGTGGTCTGCAGCCTCTCCACAAAGCATCCCCCCTAAACAAATGGCTTCAGAAATATCTGGGATGAGAAGATGGAGGAGGCGCGGCGGTGGGTGTCGGGGGCGGTTGAGAGAGGAGCACAGACTCCCATCCAGCCGTCTGTTGGCCACACAGGGCCTGTTTTTGAATTTCTGATCAAAAGTTGCAACGAAGACCACCGCTGAATCACGGCCTCCCAAACATCTGCTGTCATATTGCTCTGAATAATTTATTTGTTGATCCAACTGAATGTATGTATCCATCTCCCATTCTCTCTTGAGCCCATTTGAGAGTGTGTGCATGGGTGTGCGCACTTGTTTCCTTAGAAAATAAAATGCTTCAATCAACAACAACAACAACAACAACAAAATGATCTGCTGGTTTGAGGAACCGCTGTGCGACGCAAATAGAGCTGGATGGAATTGTTCACACATACACACACGCACGCACGCACGCACGCACGCACACACACACACACACACACACACACACACACACATACACACACAGAGGCCAACTCCACTTACTCTAGCAGTGGGCGGCCATATTTCTGCAGCCGTTTAAATCCAGGGTGTTTGACACAGCTGAAACACAGGGCCTTATTTCAGCTCCAGCATGGACGCTAAGTGGCACATCTCATTAGAATGATTTAGGCAAACTGAAAATGATATTACAATAATTTCAGAAATGCTATCAGTGGTTTCATCCCCCCAAATGATCATTTAAGTCCTGCTTGTAATGGCTATGAGACTGTTAGCGGGGTTATTCATTTCAAACTGTGTTAAGCACAGCACGTGCAGCCATTAGGGCCCAGTATCGGTATACTTATGCTTACTGAAATGAGATTGTGTGAGGAAATAGAGTTATCAAGCGGCAAAATATCCATAGATCAGCCGCCTCTGCTGCTACTGCGCTGAACTAAAATAACATCATTAAGACTCCAACTTTGAGATGGAGAAAGTTAGGTGAGATGTTAGTTTGACAATGCAGTGATTCCAATTGAGGTTTCCTGCGCACACACACACACACACACACACACACACAGATAGATACCAGCTAATATCCAAGTGTGTATGAGTGTGCTAATTGGTAAAAGCCCATTGTCACTTATTTCTTGTTACCCCTCCACGTCCACTTCACTGCCTGCTACAAACACCACTGCTGTCAACAGTGTTTGCTAAGGCGTTAACAAACTTTTAGCCCATTCCCAGTCGAACCACTCCTCTTCTCCCGCAGGCTTTGAATGGGGAGGGGGGGGTGACAACCACACTTTCTGATGAACACCCCAGTACTTAATATGATTGATAGGGCTCAGTTGTTCTCTCACTTTGCGCCATTCATCTTGAGTAGCCAGAGTTGGGCATCAGAATGTGTGTGTGTGTGTGTGTGTGTGTGTGTGTGTATGTGAGAGAGAATAAATGGGTGGGGGTGGGGGGCATCTGAATGTCCCCTGGCATCTATTTGCTTTTAACCGCTAAGTCATTACGACCTAATACATGTAGATTGTGATGGGGAAAGGCGGAGGGATTGTGGAGGGAAGATCAGTGGAGTGTTATGGAGGCAAGCAGCAGATGCTAGCCTCTGGAGTTATTACATACAGAGATGATTAGTGTTGGGTGTGTGTGTGTGTGTGTGTGGGGGGGGGGGGCACTGAACTGATGGAAGGCCTTCAAGCTTGGAGAGACTGAAGAAAAAGGTATTTCATTTGGAGTTCATTTGCATATTTTATGAGAAGACTCGAAGCAGGGCGGTCGGGTTTGAGCTTGACAGATGAGAGGAAACAGGAGTGAAGTGGGAGTTGGGGGGGGGGGGGGGTGGAGGGCAGTGAACTGTCTAACGACCCCTACTGCCAAGGTTCCAAAACACTAACATGAGCCAAAAAAAACAACACAAACCATGAGTTGACTTTTCCCTTTCATCAGGAATTTTGGACACAAAATGTTCACGCAAGCTACAACCTTCAATCCATCCATCCAACAATGCAGCTCTTGGGTAAATAATACACCTTTAAAATCCTTCTTTAAGGAAGAAATAAAAGATATTTCATCCAAAGACCAGCTGCCAGAAAACCACATTCTTAATGAGCGAGAGTAAACTTCTCCGTGTGCTGGAGCCCAGGAGAGTTGGACTCAGTGTGCACACATGAAGCACGATTACATTAAGGCTCTGCAAACAAATAGATTTCCTCTGCTGCTCTCTGCTGCTCTGTCAATTGCATAAAAATATAAAAATATCTATGACAGCACAAAGTAAAGCGGCGGGAATGGAGATGGTGTTGGGGAGTTTAGGCATCTCTAACAAGTTCCTGTAATTGCGATTTATTGAGAAGGAAGCGGAGGGTAAAGATTTTGAAATTATAAGCTATTATGTGCCAGAGAGAGTAAGCGAGGTAGGGGGTTTGCGACATAAAATACAGCTGACAAGCCAAGGCAAATTAGCCCAGGACCATTACAAAAATCACTTAATTGCTGGCAATTCTGTCAGGTCAATTGACTCTAATTGAAAAAAAAGAGAGGGAATAACAAAAAAAGAATATTATGGCAGAGAGAGGGAAGTGCATCTGAAGAGGTGAGCATTCAGGAAATAGGCAGTGATTGGAGATCACAATGCAGCCCCTGCGCTCCTCACCCTTGTGTCTGACATGATGTAACATACTGACAGTGTGATGCAGGGGGCTTTGATTGACATTCTTATGAATACATTTAGTGAATAACAGCTTCTTATACTGAAAATGTGTGATAATAAAGTCAGATGATGTGAGGAACTAATTTAACCCACTGAACCATTTTCAACTGTTTATTTTTTATTTACTGTGAAACTAAATGGCTTAGATATATACCCAAAACTCTATTAATTTAATTTATTTGAAGAGCTGTAATGTGTGATGGTAATTTAACTGTATTACAGATTTTTAAGAGGCTACTGTAAGTGAAAAAAAAAGAAAAAAGAAAAAAACAGAGCCAGAGGAGGGGGGGTAATATAAATATAATAAAAAGCTTTCAAATTTACCTGATGAACTTTCATCAAAACATTATGAGATAAAAACTCAGATATTCTCTGAGAACAAATTTGTAAAAAAAAAAATTGGGCCCCCCGAATAAAGATTTTGTATAGGTCCTTCAAAAAGCTAGAAATAACCCTGCTAGCTGATGTGTCTACTGGACAAGACTGATTAGATTAGAGCAGACTCATTGTAAAGGTACAAATGGCAAGTGCAGTGAAATAAAAAGTAGAATAATAGCTAAAAAATACACTTAAGACTAAAGGTTTAAAAAAAGGGACTTGAAAAGTACTCATTCCTTTAAAAAACTACCTTTTTACTCATGTACATTACTTGTCATAGTCATATTTATTAGCTCTTCACCACAATTGTGGTATGGAGTACAAAAAAGACAAAAAACAAAACAAGACAAATGGTAAACAGTCAGAATGAGTCATCACAGATCAAAATAAAGGAGCAGCTGCAACCAAGGCAACCAAGCCTGCACTCAAGTGTGACCATACATTATTTCATTTAAAAAGTGGCAAGACACTGTTCAAGAAAGCCCCCAGTTTACATATTATTCTTGAATTATACAGGACCACAGATGTTTTGTCATTTGGTAAAATCTAAACTGGAGATTTAGAGGCTTTTTCCTCTGCATGCGCTTCGTCTTCAAACAAAGAGAGCTAGGTGACACCCATCTCCACAGGAGGTCTCACCTCACAAGTCTCACAACTTGATTGGACAGGACTTTTACAGTGACATATGACTCTGTGATGCCACAGGCCTGCAAAGATCTGCTCCCTTCCAACAGATCTCTCTCTTGCTCACCTCTTTCCGGCTGGGCTTGGACCAGCCCAGATGCTCAGGCCTTTGCTCCTTGCCCCAAACCACTAAAGGGAGGACAATTGATCACAGACTCTCTAACCTGAACTGGAAAGGTAGAGGTGCAAGCACAAGGTTTGCAACTAGCTTTCCAGCAACAAAAAGCGACCAGCTTCCTTGGACTTTCACCTTTGGAACAAAGGACCCAACAAAGACTGCACCTGGAACCACCTTCCCAGCCTTCTTCTGCTGGCTAACAAAGCAGTACACCACCAAGTGACTCTTTCCTCCATCCATTCAAGGATCGGTAATGTAACAACTGGACATAGCTTATCACAGCTTTACAGGCTAAGCAAGACTGTTTAACTTGTATGTGATTTAATGCTGTTTACGGAGTTATTGTTGTGATTGTTGGCAGTTAGGTCATTGATTAGTTGGCTTCGCCAAAGCTAATTGTTTAGTTTGCTAATACTGTTCACAAACAGATTCTTGCACACAAGTAAACAATCTCTGCACTAATCCAGACCGTTTGCAACCCCTATCACATCGACCCAGACTCGTTAACAAATAGGCTTTCAAAAGAGCTACACCCAAACAGGCATCTCAAAGTTCCTGCTTCTTTTCCTTTGTCTTTGTCTTGACCACACGGTTAGATAACACCTCCCCCGATCTGAAGCCAGCCTTGATTCGGCCATTTTGGTAGTTCTCTGTTGTCAGCCATTTTGTTTTGTAGGCCAAACAGCTCCTTGATCACCACACCCGCCTTTGTCTTTCTCTTTATCTCTCGTACACATACACAAACACACACACACACACACACACACACACACACACCAAGCTTGTATATAGTTAGTTAGAATTTGTGTGTGTGTTTTGGTTTGCTTTGCTAGTTTGTGAACAAATATAATTCTTTGGAATTATACCTGCTGTCTGTTTAATGTTGCACAAGAGTAAATGCATAGTCAACCTCTGCTGCGTCAGGAACTCCGAAATCCTCCTCCAAAAGGCATTACTGTTAATTTTGGTTGTTGTCATTAATTTATTTATTAATCAAACTCTTTAGCCTATTTTATGAGACTGATATCTTTACTTGGCTATTATTTTTCCCTTTACGGGAATGGTGCCCCACGAGATGATTTAATGTTAATTAAGTCACATTATTTAACATAATTATTAATTATTGATAATAATTATTAATTATTTCCAATAGCCAATTAAATCTCATAATTTTGGTGCCCCTTGGTGAGACCTAATGTGTTGACCCCAACATATTTGATGCCGCTGTTTGAAGTCCGAATTTATGTTCCCAACAGTCTGCAATAAAGCTATACATTTCAACATAGATGAGCAGTTTAAAAAAATATTTAGGCAAGTACTTGTTTCTGTTGTAACATGTTACTACCCACTCCTGGGCATAAATCAGTACATTAAACAGGTTTATAACAACAGTGAATTACCACAACTATGAGAGATCCTTGAGCATACAGTCAAAAATGTGCACACCAAATATTGGGCTAATTGACCCAGTAGTTTGTGAGATTAGGTGCAAACACACAGATCCAAACACGCAAAGATAATAAATAATAATTAATATCTTATGTACGGCTCATTACATCTTACTAGAGTAAGATGTTACTGTCATTACCGAGGATGTCCTGCATCTCTCTCTCTCTCTCTCTCTGTCTCTGTCTCTCTCTCTCTCTGTCTCTGTCTCTGTCTCTCTCTCTTTCTGTCTCATTGTGCCATACAGATTACTGTTAATTTATTATGCTGATCTGTTCTGTACGACATCTATTGCACGTCTGTCCGTCCTGGAAGAGGGATCCCTCCTCAGTTGCTCTTCCTGAGGTTTCTACCGTTTTTTTTCCCCGGTAAAGGGGTGTTTTTGGGGAGTTTTTCCTTATCCGCTGTGAGAGTCTAAAGGACAGAGGGATGTTGTATGCTGTAAAGCCCTGTGAGGCAAATTGTATTTGTGATATTGGGCTTTATAAATAAAATTTATTGAATTGATTGAAATTGAGTACCATAGATTAAAGTGTGACCATGGCTGTATCTGTGATGTATTGAGGTTGATCCAACCATGAAGAGTGAAACTATGTGGTTCCTTGATAAACACATTTTCCTGATTTTTTCCCTCTCTTTTTCTTTCTAAATTTGAGACTTCAATCACAGAGAATTTCAGATTTTCATTTTAATGACTTCATAATTTAAGAGAATATCTATATTCACTGCTCCCTACTAGTTATATAGGGAGTTCTATGTTGAGCACTATATAGTGAGCTCATCTGGAACATGAAACATAATTTTCTCTATGCAATTAATTTTACCATTGCCATCCAACAATTTAAACGCACCATATCAATGTCGGCTCATGAACTATCTCTGATAAAGACCCACATGCATATCTGCGATAAATATATTATATATGTATGTATATATACATATATATATATATTATATCTACTTTGCCATTTGTGCTGTTTTGCAATGCATTGCTCTGCTCACATTAAACAAAGGCCTATTAATAACATTACACTGGCTGACAGACAACAGGAGAGAGAGCAGCATGATTGTAACCTGTCCTACTAATGTAAGTAATTTTCAGGTTTACATTCAATATGTTTAAGGTTGTTTTATCAGTTAGTCATGTAATAGGCTACCACAAATCACAGCTAGTAGTGACCCAGCCCGCTAACGTTAGCCTTCATCTGTACAGTAACATTAAAGGGATAGTGCACCCAAAAATGAAAATTCAGCCATTATCTACTCACCCTCATGCTGAGGAAGGCTCAGGTGAGGTTTTAGAGTCCTCACATCCCTTGCGGAGCTCGGCGGGGGTAGCAGCTAGCACACCTAATGGCTGATGGTGCCCCAGACTAATGTCCAAGAACACAAGGTTGAAACCACAAAATATCTCCAACATGTTCATCAGTAGTGATCAAAGTGTCCTGAAGCCCCCGACATAAAAAGTTGTTTCGAAAAACGTCATTTGATCTCTGTTTTTAGCCTCACTGTAGCCTGTAGCTCTAACTGCTTCTCTGTGCTCTGCGCTCACTTGTGCGCGCTTGCGCGAGACCGGCAAAAGCATGAGCTTTGCTTACTTGTGTTTACATCACGTGACATGTGCACCACAGGGGGGAGACAACGGTAACCACAGTAGTTAAAAGATAATTTGCACTAGCAAAGGACAGCCCAACATGTCTGAAGACTTTGAAATTGAAGAGGAAGAGCATTTCTTTGTTGAGCCGTATTTGTTTGAGCCCGAGTATACAGACACAGAACTCAAACTACTGGACGAAGCAGCCGCCGCAGCTCATGAGCTTAACCCTCAGCCAGCTGCAGAATACCTGGAGTCAAGCACTGGAAACCCTGATGGTGTAGTTGTTTCAAATGCAAAGCAATGCCAACAGATGAGGAAAGTCTTTGCTGCTCAGACTGGGAATTGGCGATGGCCAGAGCCTTCCTCAGCATGAGGGTGAGTCAGCTGGAGACTGTTGACTGTTGACTGCACATTCAATTGACATGACTGAGAAACTGGTAAAACAAATTTCAACATGTCATCATAAGTTAAACATGTACAACAGGCTGTAACAAGTTGCTCTCTCTCCTCTCCTTCTCTTCATCCGTCCCGAACAGTCCGTATGAGCCTTCAGCACAATGCATGATGGAATGTATTGCTAGGTTAGCGACCATGGGTTGTACATTACTTTTTACAGTTCACTATGGGATACTGCGGGATACCGGTGAAAAAGCTGACATACATCTGTTAGTATTAGCAGTAGTAAATTAATATGTAAGTTAAAAGTCATGTATCAATTACAGTATACAGCATTTGAACGGTAAGTGTTATAGAACTTAAAGTGCTTTTGAGGAGTTATGTTTCTGCCTTTGATCCAACATGATCAAATGCTTTATGTGACCGTCACAAAAAAGGAGACACCGTGTCACTGTAATGTATACTCAGAGATATTTTTTTTGACATTGTTTGAATAGCTTTTGATCAGCATGGCCTCTAGATGATCTGTACCAAATTTGAAGTCGATTGGACGAAATCCCTAGGAGGAGTTTGTTCAAACATGTCAGAAATTAAAATCAAAACAGTCGCCTTTCCTGTTGGGTATATGGCAAGGGTCCAAGAGGATTTTTTATGCATCTTGGCATGTTCTATAAGCCCACCAATTTTTATGGGTGTAGGTGAAACTCACAGGCAGGTGGCACAGATATTTCTAGGGGGCGCTATATCACCATTTGGCCCTGTCCACATACAACACTGCCAAAATATCAAATTTTTCGCCAGACCAAACGCATGTGACAACTTTGGTGAGTTTTTGAATGTGGGAAAGGGTCCAAATTGGGGATTAAATTTTTGTAAGAATAAAAATATTAAAGCTGCAAGCAGCTGTGATCGGGCCCTCGCTCTCCTACGCCACAATGGGGGGGCCAGCAGCACGCATAATTGAAGTGGTTGTATGAGTAAGACCAATATATTGCCATGCAGATGTGTTCAGGGGCAGACCATGATCACACATATCAAATTGTGGCCAATAAAAGCAATGCATGAATGAGTTATAAGGACTTGATATTCCATGACGAAGGATTGAAAGTCGCCATGGGCAGCCTGTTACATGACAGCACACTGTGTCACTGTGGAGATTAATCAACTTAACAAATAGGTGGCCAAAAAATGTAGTTGACTATGGGGTTGGTGTTTATCAATATAAAAACGATGGCATTTCCTGTTTCCACAAGGGGGCACTATGGTTTAGAACGAGTATGAGAATAGGAGGCATGCAGGGTGGAGCTCTTGTGATGTACAGAAATTTTATATCCCAGATATTTTTATTGGTCTTTCATCGTACAAAAAATACAGATCAGACAATAACAGAACCCAGGAAATCCAGGGTTGGGCAGGAACATTACATATTTTCACAGATGGTGTAATTATAGAATAATAATGTGCAGAACAAGTAAGGCAAACAGATCTCTGTGACAATAGCAGCAGCATCTGGTGTAATACAATAGCCCTTCCCACCATCCCATCCCTCCCCACCCTCCTACCCCCAACAGTACTGAAAAAAAAAAGATAATAATAAATAATAAATAATAATAATAATAATAATAATAATAGTAATAATAATAATAAATAAATAAGGCACAGTATCTAAGAGTTTATAGCAGTGCACCCCACAGAGTCAGATCTAGTTTTTTATGCCAAGGGCAAGTTCATCAACTTATGAATTAGATTGGGTGTTGTGAAAATAGGTTAAGAAAGGTTCCCATGTCTCATAGAATTTCTTCTTTGAGCCACTGACAGAAAAACGTAACATCTCAAGTTTTAGATAGGACAAAACATCCTGATACCACTGGTTGAGCGTGGGCAGGGCAGCACCCTTCCATTTCAGTAGGATTGCCCGTCTGGCCAAGAGCAAAGAAAAAGTGACCATACGGTGTTCTGCAGGAGCTAGGTGAGGGTTTTCTCCACCCGCTACACCAAACAGGGCGAGAGTAGGGCTAAAGCTTAGATTCTTCTTTAGTACTGTAGATAAAGTATGAAATACATCATGCCAAAATTTCTGCAGTTTAGGACACAGCCAATACATATGTAACAAGGTGGCGTCACTATTATTGCATTTGTCACAGGTGGGAGTTATATCAGGATAAATGCTAGCCAGCTTAGTCTTGGACATGTGAGCTCTGTGAACCACCTTAAATTGGAGTAAGCAGAGTCTAGCACAAATTAAGGATTTATGTATTGATAAAAGAATGGAATCCCATTGGTCATCGGGAATATGTCCCAGGTCCTGTTCCCAGGAGGCCCTAATCTTGTCTACTGATGAGCGTTTCAACTCTGAAATGATACTATAAAGCTTGGACAGGGCACCTCTGGGAAGTGGGTCAAAGGATAGAAAGGTATCAATTGGGTTAGCAATGGGTACTGAGGGGAAACCAGGCCAGTTCACGCGAACATACTGTCTAACCTGTAAATATCGAAAGAAGTGTGTTTTGGGTAGATTATATTTCTCAGTCAATTGGTTAAAGGAAACAAAACAGCCACCCTGAAACATACTTGCAAATGATTTGATACCCTTTTCATGCCAACTCCGAAAGGTTGAGTCAGAGCGAGAGGGGGTGAAAAGGTGGTTGGAGGCAATTGGACTCAAGAAGGAAAGAGATTTGTATCCAAAGAATCTCCTAAATTGGATCCACACCCGAAGAGAATGACGTACTACCGGATTATCCAGTGACTTTGGTAATGTGCAGTCCAGCGGCGCACCTAGAAGTGCAGGAAGGGAGAGGTCTCCGCATGAATTTAGCTCCAGAGACGTCCAATCTGGACCGTCAGGCTGGAGATAAAAGCGAGTCGAGTAAGCAATACAACGAATATTGGTAGCCCAGTAGTAGTAATGAAAATCAGGGAGCCCCATACCGCCATCTCTTTTGGGTCTCTGGAGCAGGGCTTGACTAATTCGAGGCCTCTTGCCCTGCCATATGTAGGAGGAAATAACTGAATCTAGTGAAGTGAAAAATGATTTTGGAACAAGTACTGGGACACACTGAAAAAGGTATGTAAATTTTGGAAGTATATTCATTTTTATGGAATTTATCCACTCAGCGAGCGTTAGAGTGAGAGGGGACCACTGTGATAATGATAATCTGACTTGGTTTAACAGGACAGTAAAGTTTTCTTTCAAAAGGTTCTTAAAATGTCGAGTAACAACCACTCCCAAATAGGTAAATTGTTTTTCTTGAATTTGAAATGGAATGCCGCTGAAATCCAGGTTGAACGCCTCTTTGTTAAGTGGGAAAAGTTCATTCTTGTGCATATTGATCTTGTATCCAGATATGGATCCAAATTGCTCAAGCAGCGAAAGACCAGCTGGAAGGGAGGTGTTTGGGTCTGAAACATATAGTAGGAGATCGTCCGCATATAGGGACACCCTATGCTCTGTACCCCCTCTCCAAATACCAGAGATACCCTGGCAGTTCCTGAGAGTTATTGCGAGCGGTTCAATCGCTAAGTCAAAGAGAATTGAACTTAGCGGGCAGCCCTGGCGAGTTCCGTGACCTAGCGTGAAGGGCTGAGACAATGTGCTATTTGTTTGAACTTTGGCGATGGGAGAGGCGTACTAGTAATTTAACTAGTAATTTAACTAAAGCTATAAATTGTGGACCTAAACCAAAATTTTCCAGGACTGTAAACAAATATTTCCATTCTACGCGATTGCACACTTTCTCGGCATCTAATGACACAACACATTCAGGAACATTACTAGAACTTGAGTATATAATGTTAAATAAGCGTCGCACATTAAAGAAGGAGTGTCGGTTCCTTACAAAGCCCGTCTGATCATGTGCTACTATTAGAGGGACAACGTCTTTCAACCTGCATGCGAGCACCTTAGCAAGGACTTTAGCGTCGATGTTCAGCAGGGAGATTGGCCTGTACGAGGCACACTTAGTGGGATCTTTACCCTTTTTAGCTATAAGAGTTATTCGCACCTCGTTCAATGACTGAGGAAGTGAACCTTGCCTAAGAGACTCTGAAAAGACAGCAGCCAGATGTGGAGAAAGGAGTGCTGAAAATTTCTTAAAAAATTCAGCTGAGAAGCCGTCTGGGCCAGGAGATTTCCCAGACCGCATTGATGATATAGCCAAGGCTATCTCTGCCTGCGACAGGGGAGCCTCCATTTTCTCCACCAACTCTACCGGGATGGTTGGAATGGGCAAAGGTTCAAGAAAGGCCTTAATAGCTACATTGTCACCATTAAATTGTGAGGTATACAGTTGGGAATAGAAACTTCTAAAGGTATCATTTATCTTTTTAAGGTCTTGAGTTGTATCTCCACTATCTGTGTGAATATTTGTGATGAGTTGTTTTGCCCTTATTCCCTTTAGTTGATTGGCTAGCAATTTCCTAGTTTTCTCACAATGTTCATAGTAGGTGCTTTTACTTTTTAACAGGAGATTTTCTATTTGGTAGGTGGTAAGAAGGTCAAACTTAGTTTTCAGTTCCAATCATTGGTTATACAGTTCTGGAGTTTGGTTAAGTGCATATTGTTGATCGATTTCTTGTATTTTAGATATCAATTCCAGTTGATCCTTCTGAAACTGTCTCTTTTTATTTGCGGCAAATGCTATAATTTGCCCTCTTAAGTAGGCCTTAAATGCATCCCAGACCACAAGAATAGAGACATCTGGGGTGCAGTTAGTTTCAAAGAAAAAAATAATCTGTTCTTCTATGTATTTAACAAACTGGGGGTCAGAAAGAAAGGTAGGATTAAAACGCCAGTGTCTTGTGGGCTGTGGAGCATCGGGAAAAATCAGTGACATCACAACGGGGGCATGATCGGATATGATGATACCCTGATACGTGCAGGAATGTACCTGAGGGATTAGTGTACTGTCCACAAAGATATAGTCTATTCTAGTATAAGTGTGATGGGCACTGGAAAAAAAAGAGTATTGTCTCGCTCTGGGGTTGAGGAACCGCCATATATCTGAAATACCAAACTCAGAGATAAAGGACTGAATACATGAGGCAGATCTACTCACAGCCCCTGGTCTACTGGAGGAGCGATCTAGGGTTGGATCTAGCCAGCAGTTGAAATCTCCCCCCAGTATTAGATGATGGGTGTCTAAACCGCTAAGGAGAGAGAAAAAAACGATCAAAAAAATTAACATCATCAGTATTCGGTGCATAGACATTTGCAAGAATGACTTTTGTGTTAAACAGTTTCCCTGAAACAATTACAAATCTCCCATTTTTATCAGCTGTGATATTGTCCGCTTCAAAATGCACAAGTCTGGCAACCAGTATAGAAACCCCTCTTGTCTTGGCCTGGAAAGCAGAGTGAAAGTGCTGCCCCACCCAGCCCACCATAAGCCTAGAGTGCTCAGAGGCATGCACATGTGTCTCCTGTAGGAAGACTATGTCCGTTTTTAACTGTTTGAGATGGTTGAATACCTTTCTTCTTTTGACCGGATGGTTTAGGCCTTTGACATTCCAACTTACAATATTGAGATCACTACCCATTCATTATATTGTCCGAGGAGTATGTGTTGACGATCTTTATGTAATATGGACTCTGCGTGGTAGCACTGCTGCAAAATCCCTTAGTTGAAGTATGACTTCCTCCCCATCCCCAAAACTGTAAAAAACACAAAAAAAAAACCTTTCCAAAAATAACACCACAGATAGCAACAGCAACAGCGTGTTGCAAGCTCTTCCTAACTTCCCTATACTATACATGTACTTCCTATCTATACAGCCTCAATCCCAAATTTGTAAAAGTGCCTCAAAGTAAGTGATCCCTGAGTTAAATGTTCACTACACCTTACATAGCAAGTTTTGGAAAAATAAATAAATAAATGGATAAAATACCAAGGGGGGGGGAGTAAATAGTTACACTGAAATAACAGCAATAGGACAGATAAAGATAGTTATAAGGACAGTTAGTACAAAATGTATTGGGTAAAAGGAAGAAAGAAAAAAAAAGCATGTGCTATGAGTGAAAAAGAAGAGAGAAAAAATAACTAAAAAAAAGAGAAAAGAACAAGTAATAATAATAATAATAATAATCATAATCATAATCATAATAAAATAAATATATAACCATTAAATCAGAATGACATATTAATTCTAGAGTAAGGAGTCCAGGCTCAGTTCTGTGCCTGATAATTTGTCCACACAGCCGGCAGCTCAAAGGCACATGGCGTTGTTGCTATGCAACAGAGTCCCAGATGTAAACAAACCCTGCTGGCTCCGTGTTAGCCGGGCAAAGCTGTTAGCACAGTAGTAACTAGCATTTAGGTCGGTTAGCAAACAAATACACAGAGGCACAGTTTAAGGACAATAAGACCATGTATATGGAACTCTTACGAGGAATGAGGAGTAACAATATTATACAAACATTGTGCTGTGGTTAACCCGGAAATACGAACGTGGTAAAGCACTGAACATTGGCTAGTCATGCTAAGGCGACAAGCAGAAGCATCCATATGTAAACGCTGACAACAGCTGTCGTCCTCATGAAAATTACCGTTATTCCCCAGCTGCGGATTATAGTGTCTCTTCCCCTTGTGTTTTCAGGAAAGTTGTAGTGTCCTCCACCGAAGTGAAGAATCTTTTGCTTCCATCCTTGGTCGAGATCCGTAGCCTAGCCGGGTACAGGAGCACTGGTTTGTAGCCTCATTGGTACAACCTCGACATAACCTCCCGGTACGGCATGCGTTGTTCGATTACCTCGGGGCAGTAGTCCTCATAGATTGCAACAGGCTTCCCCTGATAGAACAGCTTTCCTCTCCTTTTTCGGGCTTCCTGGACGATTGCAGCCTTTGTTTGGTAGTGATGGATGCGTGCTATTACCGCTCTAGGCCTGGATCCTGGGGCTGGCTTGGCTACGAGGGCTCTATGGGCACGGTCGAGCTCTGGAGCCTTGGGGAGAATCTCTTCTCCGAGAATCTCTTTCATAGTCCGGAAAAGAAAGCGGTGGGCTGTGTACCTTCAATCAACTCAGGGAGGCCCACTATCCTTATATTATTGTGGCGGCTACGCGACTCAAGGTCGATAGCTTTAGTCTTTAGCTTGTTATAGCTATCTTCCATAGCCGCACATTTAGCTTCCAGTAGCTCCAGTTTATCGCTGAGTTCGTTAGCGTTTGCCTCGAGTGAGGTGATGCGGTTTCCGTGGTCTGCAACCGTTGTTTGGACAAAGTCCAGCTTCGCTTCCAGCGGTGTTATAGCCGATTTAAACTCTGCAGAGAGGGCAGAGCTCCTTGAGCAGCTTCGCGATAGCCGCCATGCTATCATCAGTGGTGACTGAAGCCAGTGTTGCGTCGGGCTGCATGTCAAGTTTCTTTTTGTTCGCTTTCGGTTTTGATGTCATTCTTCAGATCTTTGTAGTTAGGGAATAATAGGCAATCAATAGATTGCCGAGTTGCACCTCGCTAAAGTACAAGTGAGGCTTAAAAGGGTGGTAATATGAAGCGTTAGATGGGAGCTCGAGGTAGCACGTCTACTCCATCCGAAGTCCGATGTACAGAAATTTTGAAGCAGTTTGGATGAAGTATGTGGGAGAGAGAGTTGCTTAAATATGCATGGTGATGCAGCATATATGGCAACGCCAGGGCAGCCACGCCCCTTGACATAGAGGAAACCTTTTAATAACTTTTGATCAGCATGGTCTCAGGATGATCTGTACCAAATCTGAAGTTTATTGGACAAAATGTGTAGGAGGAGTTCGTTAAATACAAGGTGTGGAAATAACAAAATCGCAGCCAAAATGAAAAGTTTAAATCAAAACGGGCAACTTCCTGTTTGGAGTAGACCATTGGTGGCGGAGACTTTTTTGTGCGTCTGGGCAACTTACACATATGTACAAATTTTCATATTCCTACTCCTAAAAAACCCCTTAAACCGCTTAAATCAAAATGGCCAACTTCCTGTTGGGTTTACGGTATGGGTCCAAGAGGATTTTTTGTGCGTCTTGGCATGTTCTATGTGCCCCCCAATTTTCATGCACATAGGTGAAACTCACAGGTGGGGCTCGAGACAAGAAATTTTCTAGGGGGTTCTATGTCGCCATTTGGCCCTGTCCACATACAACACTGCCAAAATATCACATATTTCATGAGACCAAACGCATGTGCCAAATTTGGTGAGTTTCTGCATTTGGGAAAGGTGCCAAATTGGAGATTACATGTTTGTAATGATAATAATAACTAGAACTGCAAGCAGTTATGAACAGGGTCCAAGCCTCCCCACGCAACTCGGCCTCCATGCCCCATGGAGCCCACGATAGTAGACCCCAAAGGACGACGGGCTTGGGGCGAATGTCAGGACAGAGGCCAATGTCTGAGCTGCAGTATTCACCGTAATGGGAAGTGCATTGGAAGTACTAAAGGCTGAATGCGTTTGTTGCAATAAGTCACGCCCACTTTGACCAATCATTGACCAAACTTTGCGGCTGGCCTCAGGACTGTCCCCACATCATGCTCACCAATTTCTGTACAAATCCAATCAACTTTTAGGTCTGAACGACCTCTGGAACAAGTGTATTAGATGTCATGTTGATATAATTTAGTTTGACAAAAATATACAACAATATGTGTATTTTAGATAGCAAAATTTTTTGTCATTAATAATTCGCACATTTTTTGACCTGGCAAACATCTTTTGATAACTTTAGATCAGGTCCATATTGACAGTTGACGTGCCAAGCATCATTCAGTTTGGACAAAATCTGTAGGAGGAGTTCAAAAAAGTAGGTTTTGGATGTGAAGGAAATGTGGGGCGGAAGTGGGCGGGGCCTATGTCAGCAAATCCAGCTCTATTTAGGGAATATGGGTATATAAAGTGTATGGATATGTGATTTAAAAAGTGGAAGTAACAGGAAAAAACACAATTGCATCTGTTATAGGGCCACCTAGTGGAGTATCCGCGCAATTTTTGGTATGGTAGGTCTGTGTCCTATTCTTCATGTACTTAATAAATTTCACAGCCCTCAGTACAAGAGTTCAGCTGAAATAAATAAAAGCCACATCCACTTCGACCACCTTCAATATATGGCCTCAGGAATGGCACTACATCATACCCACCAAATTTCATAAAAATCAGTGTAGCCGTTTAGGAGATATACAGTACAAGCCAAAAGTTTGGACACACCTTCTCATTTAATGTGTTTTCTTTATTTTCATGACTATTTACATTGTAGATTCTCACTGAATGTCCATTCCTTGTGTTTCTTGGCCCAAACAAATCTCTTCTGCTTGTTGCCTCTCCTTAGCAGTGGTTTCCTAGCAGCTATTTGACCATGAAGGCCTGATTTGCACAGTCTCCTCTTAACAGTTGTTCTAGAGATGGGTCTGCTGCAGGAACTCTGTGTGGCATTCATCTGGTCTCTGATCTGAGCTGCTGTTAACTTGAGATTTCTGAGGCTGGTGACTCGGATGAACTTATCCTCAGAAGCAGAGGTGACTCTTGGTCTTCCTTTCCTGGGTCGGTCCTCATGTGTGCCAGTTTCGTTGTAGCACTTGATGGTTTTTGCGACTCCACTTGGGGACACATTTAAAGTTTTTGCAATTTTCCGGACTGACTTACCTTCATTTCTTAAAGTGATGATGGCCACTCGTTTTTCTTTAGTTAGCTGATTGGTTCTTGCCATAATATGAATTTTAACAGTTGTCCAATAGGGCTGTCGGCTGTGTATTAACCTGACTTCTGCACAACGCAACTGATGGTCCCAACCCCATTGATAAAGCAAGGAATTCCACTAATTAACCCTGATAAGGCACACCTGTGAAGTGAAAACCATTTCAGGTGACTACCTCTTGAAGCTCATCGAGAGAATGCCAAGAGTGTGCAAAGCAGTAATCAGAGCAGAGGGTGGCTATTTTAAAGAAACTAGAGTGTAAAACATGTTTTCAGTTATTTCACCTTTTTTTTGTTAAGTACATAACTCCACATGTGTTCATTCATAGTTTTGATGCCTTCAGTGAGAATCTACAATGTAAATAGTCATGAAAATAAAGAAAACGCATTGAATAAGAAGGTGTGTCCAAACTTTTGGCCTGTACTGTAAACTTCCCATATTTATAGCGCCCTCCTAGTGGCCAATGTTCACCAACTTCGGTTCATACCCTCACAGTCACATACTAACTAAGGACCTTAGGTTTGGGTTTGATAGCTATTAATTTGATAGATATATGGAACAGTTCACGTTTTCATAGCTAGCTACAAAAATTTGTTCATCAATAATTCGTTAATTTTATGACCAGGCAAAATTGTTTTGATAACTTTAGATCAGGTCCATCTTGTGAGTATAGGTGCCAAGTTTCATGCAGTTCAGTCAAAATCTGTAGGAGGAGTATATATGGATATAAGGCTTTTAAAGGTGCAACATATGGTGTGGGAGTTAAATGCCAAAAGGCGTTGTCCTTAGTGGTAGCGCCCCCTGCAGGTGAACATATATGTACATTTTTGTGTCGGAGGTCCCTACAGGGGTCTGGACCAACCCTCGAAATTGCACCACCCTCCCTTGTACAGTGTAGCCTGCAGCAATACTTTTACTTAGGAAAAATAATAACTAGAAATGCAAGCAGTTATAAACGGGATCCAAACCTCCCCGCACAACTGGGCCTTCATGCCCCATGGAGCCCATGATAGTTGCCACCAAAGGACGGCGGGCTCAAGGCAAGCGTCAGGTCACAGGCCAACATCTGAGCTGCAGTATTCACCGTAATGGGAAGTGCATTGGAAGTACTAAAGGCTGAATGCGTTTGTTGCAATAAGTCATGCCCACTTTAAACAGTCATTACCAAACTTGACCGAGATATGGAACAGTTCGTGTTTTTATAGCTAAAATTTGTTTGTTAATAATTAATAATTTTTTGACCAAGCAAAATTCTTCTCTCAACAAGAAATCCCTAGGAGGAGTTTGAAAAAGTGGGTTTTGCAGTTTTCGCCATTTTGGCGGAGAAAAAGTTAGGCGGATATGGGCGTGGGCTAGCCCACGTGATGCAGCTCCATTCAAGGACTCCAAGGATATAAGGCTTTTAAATGTGCAACATATAAACTGAACAAAAATATAAATGCAACATTTTTGTTTTTGCTCCCATTTTTCATGAGCTGAACTCAAAGATCTAAAACATTTTTGCTATATACACAAAAGACCATTTCTCACAAATATTGTTCACAAATCTGTCTAAATCTGTGTTAGTGAGCACTTCTCCTTTGCTGAGATAATCCATCCCACGTCACAGGTGTGGCATATCAAGATGTTGATTAGGCAGCATGATTATTGCACAGGTGTGCCTTAGGCTGGCCACAATAAAAGGCCACTCTGAAATGTGCAGTTTTGCTTTATTGGGGGGGTCTCGGGGGGTCAGAAAACCAGTCAGTATCTGGTGTGACCACCATTTGCCTCACGCAGTGCAACACATCTCCTTCGCATAGAGTTGATCAGGTTGTTGATTGTGGCCTGTGGAATGTTGGTCCACTCCTCTTCAATGGCTATGCGAAGTTGCTGGATATTGGCAGGAACTGGAACACACTGTCATATACGTCAATCCAGAGCATCCCAAACATGCTCAATGGGTGAAATGTCCGGTGAGTATGCTGGCCATGCAAGAACTGGGATGTTTTCATCTTCCAGGAATTGTGTACAGATCCTTGCAACATGGGGCCGTGCATTATCATGCTGCAACATGAGGTGATGGTCGTGGATGAATGGCACAACAATGGGCCTCAGTATCTCGTCACGGCATCTTTGTGCATTCAAAATGCCATCAATAAAATGCACCTATGTTCGTTGTCCATAACATATGCCTGCTCATACCATAACCCCACTGCCACCATGGGCCACTCTATCCACAACACTGACATCAGCAAACCGCTCACCCACACGACGCCACACACGCTGTCTGCCATCTGCCATCTGCCATGAACAGTGAAAACCGGGATTCATCCGTGAAGAGAACACCTCTCCAACGTGCCAGACGCCATCGAATGTGAGCAGCTGCCCACTCAAGTCGGTTACGATGACAAACTGCAGACAGGTCGAGACCTCAGTGAGGACGACGAGCATGCAGATGAGCTTCCCTGAGACGGTTTCTGACAGTTTGTGCAGAAATTCTTTGGTTATGCAAACTGGTTGTTGCAGCAGCTGTCCGGGTGGCTGGTCTTACACGATCTTGGAGGTGAATATGCTGGATGTGGAGGTCCTGGGCTGGTGTGGTTACACGTGGTCTGAGGTTGTGAGGCCGGTTGGATGTACTGCCAAATTGTCTGAAACGCCTTTGGAGACGGCTTATGGTAGAGAAATGAACATTCAATTCACGGGCAACAGCTCTGGTGGACATTCCTGCAGACAGCATGCCAATTGCATGCTCCCTCAAAACATCTGTGGCATTGTGCTGTGTGATAAAACTGAACATCTTAGAGTGGCCTCTCATTGTAGCCAGCCTAAGACACACCTGTGCAATAATCATGCTGTCTCATCAGCATCTTGATATGCCACACCTGTGAGGTGGGATGGATTATCTCGGCAAAGGAGAAGTGCTCACTAACACAGATTTAGACAGATTTGTGAACAGTATTTGAGAGAAATAGGTCTTTTGTGTGTATAGAAAATGTTTTAGATCTTTGAGTTCAGCTCATGAAAACTGGGAGAAAAAACAAAAGTGTTGCGTTTATATTTTTGTTCAGTGTATATATGTAGGCCGAAACGCGTTGGCCTTAGTAATAGCGCCCCCTATAGGCATACATGTGTCATTTTTTGCATCTGAGGTACGTGCAGGGGTCTGGACCAACCCTCTAAATTGCACCGCCATCCCATGCAAGGTGTAGCCTGCAGCGACACTTTTATCAACGGAAAAATAAAAATAGAGATGGAAAATACAAATACAAATCCTTACAATTACAATACCCCTCATGATAAACAGCGCAATTACAATAGGGTCCTAGACGGACGACTTCGTCGTCGCTCAGGCCGGAACAATAATAATAATAATAATAATAATAATAAACAGCGCAATTACAGGTAAGGTCCTACGCTGACGACTTCATTGTTGCTTGGGCCCTAATAAATAATAATAAACAGCGTGATTACATTAGGGTCCTATGCGGGTGACTCGCGCGGACGATCCCTAATAAACAGCACGATTACAACAGGGTTATACACAGATGACTTCTTCCTCGCTCGGGCCCTAATGATTATAAAAATCTGAACAAATACAATAGGGTTCCCAGCGCCACTGATCCTGGGAAACGCATCTGCTTGCATACACTTTCCCCAGGCCTGCGGGCTTGGACCCCTAATAAACAACGCGATTACAATAGGGTCCATACGCAGACAACTTTGTCTTCGCTCGGGCCCCAATAATAATAAACAGCATGATTTCAATAGGGTCCTACGCGGACGACTTCATTGTTGCTTGAGCCCTAACGAATAATAATATACAGCGCGATTACAATAGGGTCCTACATGGACGACTTCGCTGTCGATCGGGCCCTAAAATCCGAACAAAAACCACTGGTCCTGGGAAACGCGTTTGCTTGCATACGCATTCCCCAGGCCCCACGGGCTTGGACCCCTAATAATAAACAGCGCAATGTCAATAGGGTCCTATGCGGACGACTTTGTCGTCGTTTGGGCCCCAATAATAATAAACAGCGCAATTTCAATAGGGTCCTACGCGGACGACTTCATTGTTGCTTGGGCCATAAGAAATAATAATATACAGCGCGATTACACTAGGGTCCTACACGGACAACTTCGTTGTCGATCGGGCCCTAAAATCCGAACAAAAACCACTGGTCCTGGGAAACGCGTTTGCTTGGACCCCTTAATAATAAAGAGCGCAATTACAATAGGGTCCTAAGCAGACGACTTCATCGTCGCTCGGGCTGCAATAATAATAAACAGCGTGATTTCAATAGGGTCCTACGCGGACCACTTTGTTGTTGATTGGGACCCTAACAATAATAAACAGTGCGATTTCAATAGGGTCCTACGGTCGACTTTGTCGTCACTTGGACCTTAAGTCACTCTGACCCTAATAATAATAATAAACGCACCAAAAACATTAGGGACCCCTGCCTTTCGTCTCTTACACAGACGCTGGTGACATCAGCATGCTGGCTAACTCTGTCGTCAGTGGACATCCCCATAGGAAAGTCATAATACAACTAGCGCTGGCACCCAGCAGCAGTGATGTGATTGGATCCAAATCCATGTACTTCCATACTTCCTCAACCAACTGCTGATTATCTTTGCCTTACACTCGTCTACACCGGAATTGCTGCTCCCCAAATTGTTGTCCATAGTACAACAGAAAAGGAAGTGTTTAGTGTATCGCAAGAAGAGATTAAAATGGATATGATTTCATTTGATTCAGCTATATTGCAGAGCTGCAACGTCTCTGTTACATGTAACATGCATCTATGGAAACGCTGTCACATGGTCTGTCCCCACCCATTTCTAGTACAAAACGAAAGACAAATCCCCAGACTCCCATTCCAAAGTAAGGGAGGCTGGTCACCTATACTACTCTGCCTTTGGCCGAGGTCCCTAAATATCAGAACAGTTAAACAATGTGAGATAATGAATGAAACAAAATTCTATACAGAAAAAAAAGAGTGTGTCTGGAGAACATTACAACGACTGTAATAAACTGAAATGATGCCAATATTTGAATAGAAGACAATAGTGGTTCACTTCCAGATGCCAGCTGTCTAGAAGTGTGTGTGTGTGTGTGTGTGTGTGTGTGTGTGTGTGTGTGTTTTAATCCTTCCTTAACCACACCCATTTTAGGGCAAGTGATGTATGAGAACCTGATTGAGAGCACAGGATAGGCATCTCCTGATCAGCAGAGATAGAAAATGATTAATAGCCTTACTGATCAGCCAATCACCAGCCAACACAAGGAACAATCAGTTAATTGATCGAGGAGAAGAGTTGTCTGCCATAATGTGTGTGTGTTTTAATGCTTTATTCATGTGTGTGGCATGTGGAGCAACCCCATTTGTTTAGCAGTGAGGGTATCGGTAAGACAGGGGGTCAGTGGTCTGACTTGGTCGGTGGAAGGGTTCAGGACAACAACAACAACTGTACTGCCCCATAGAAAGCCAATATGCAGTAAAATGTGTTGTCCATAACTCAACACAAAATATGTATGACTTTCATTAAAACACTAAGGAAAATTTGATATAACAACAAAATTGCCAAGTATATAGTGACACACACCCCGCAGCGAAAAACAAGTCTCACACAGCGACAGATGATAGCAATAGCTGATTTGACCTGAAAGACTGCAAGGTCTGTTAGTAACGGCTGTTTAGCTTATGTTTGTATGACTGTGGCATTTAAAAGAGATGTTTTTTCATGTCTTTATTAGACTGAAAGAGCTCAGAGCTTTTGGTCTATCTCAATTTTGAGAGACTTTAATGTTTTGTTCTACGACATAAAATACAGGGCTTTGCAGCCTCGCTGTGGTGGCAATGTCAGTAATGCAACCATAACGTAGTTTGTTTATGGCCTATCAAATTTTTACTTCAGGTGATTGCATTTATGCTGTATTAAAGTGGTGTTCATTTGTGAAGCCTGCTGAACAAACATGTAAATATCATAAACTTTTGTCTGCCACAGAGCTTATTTTTTGCAATAATCCAAAATCCAAAGGCTGTTTGATCAATCAATCAACTTTATTTGTAGAGCGCTTTTCCTGCACGGACATGCAACACAAAGTGCTTTACAGAATTAAAAACAATTAACACAATTAAAGAAAGAAAAACAATTACAAAGAAAGCCCCTCCCTCCCACCCTCCATACCAGACACACACACACACACACACACACAAGCACGCACACACACAATCACACGCAATAGGGAGACATGGCATGGCACTGAGGATCAAGGAAACGCCACCTTTGGGGCCATCCACACTGGGAGTAGCCGCAGGCCATGCCATCGGGGGGACCAGCACCC
The DNA here is from genome assembly GCA_026686955.1 of Epinephelus cyanopodus. Lineage (NCBI taxonomy): Eukaryota > Metazoa > Chordata > Actinopteri > Perciformes > Serranidae > Epinephelus > Epinephelus cyanopodus. The sequence continues at coordinate 3,031,522 of CM048928.1, forward strand.
AGGCCCCCCGACGCCGACAGACAGGTGGACCCCCACATCGAAGGGAGGAACCCCCAGCCAGCCAGGCCGAAGGGACCCAAGGACAGCACCCCCACTAGCAGACCTAACACAGCTCCCAGCGTGGAGGACCCCCCTGAGGAAACACTGGAGTTAAAAGCTAAAGACTAAAAGCATAAAATAGGACTAAAAGAATAAATAAAATAAAATAAATACAGTACCAAAAATAAAATACGTAAGATTATAAATAAAATAGAATAAATACAGTACCAGTGATAAATAAAAACAGAAAATGATTAAGATTAATATCATCTTTAAAAAGCAAGATAAAAGCAGCAACGTAAAATAGGATAGAACCAGATAAGAACATAAGAAGAGTTTAAAATATTAGTTAAAAGTCTGATTAAAAAGGTGTGTCTTTAATCTTCTTTTAAAAATATCAACAGTCTCTGCAGTCCTGAGGCTCTCCGGCAGGCTGTTCCACAGGTGGGGGCCATAGTGGCTAAATGCTGCCTCACCATGGGTTTTTGTTCTGGGTTTTGGTATGGTTAAAAGGCCAGTGCCGGAGGACCTCAGGGTCCGCGAGGGTTGATATGGTAAAAGCAGATCAGATAAATAAGAGGGCGCAAGGCCGTTAAGACATTTAAAAACCAGTAAGAGAATCTTAAAATCGATCCTGAAGCGGACGGGGAGCCAATGCAGCGACTCTAAAACCGGTGTAATGTGCTCCCACCCTCTGGTCCTCGTCAGCACGCGTGTGGCTGAGTTTTGTAATAATTGGAGATTTTAAAATACTCTTTTTGGGAAGACAGAGAGCAGGGCATTACAGTAATCTAAGCGACAGGAAATAAAAGCATACATTAGCACCTCCGTACTGCCCTGAGAGAGAGGAGGCAGGAGGCATCTGGCAGGACCACGGCAGCAGCACAACCACACACGTCACACTATCCAGGCACCGCTGCAATACGAGTTAACCTGAGAGACAGTGGAGCACAAAGGCTCCGAAGAAGAAGCCGAGTTAGTGACATCCAGAATGGCCGAGGTAGCAGGATGCAGTAATAGGACACGAGAGAGATAGAGAGAGAGAGAGAGAGAGAGAGAGAGAGAGAGAGAGAGAGAGAGAGAAGGTGCCCGGTGGTGTATTATAGGTGGTCCTCCGGCAGACAAGGCCTAAGTCAGCCTAACAAGGGGCTGGTACAGGGCAAGCCTGAGCCAGCCGTCATCAAGATGAAGGAACCAGGGCAGTGCTAACTTCCGCATCAGCCTACAAAAACACCTCATCCCTGCAGCACTTTATACACTAAACACAGCCCTGACATTCTGTAGGCCCCAGAGCCCACCATTGTACTCACTGCCTCAGAAAGACACCAACCAGGCAGGTACAGCTGCTACATCAAGCTATTGCTTTAAGTAGCTAAAGCAAATTTACATACTTTTTTCATAGTGAAGGTTGATAATGTTAGTTGTGGATAACTAGCCTAAACTTAAATTAAAAGGTAAGTAGCCTAATATCCAGAGTAGCAGTAGTTGCCTTATTCGCATCTCAACTCATTACATATCACCAATTGGCCAGTGCCACTCACATCTACATATTACATGCTAGGTAACCTCCTGCGTTTGTTGTTGATGTTCCAGGACAGTGTGTCATTTTATGCCATGCAACAAAAACACATACCAGGGTGACCATAACTTCTTGATAGGGCTAAAGAAAGAAGGATTTTATTTATTATTCTAAGAGCCCTTTTCCAAAATTTAATGATGAGGTCTACATTCTTTTAAATGCATTTCCCCAAATTTAAGCTTAGTACATATATGGCATTACAAGTAAACAGTACATACAAACATTTCTTATTCATTCTTATTTATCTTGTTTTCTCACTTTGTAAAGAAGCCTTGGGTACCGTAAAAGGTGCTACATAAATCTAAGTTATTGTTATTGTTACAACCCAGTATATGTCTAGGGGTAAGAGAAGCAACATAAAACCAAACAAGTAAGCGAATAAGGCAATCTGCCGTTTATTCAGTCACAAAATTAAGCAATACAAGCTATGCTTCATGAAGAAAGCAGTACAGAAAAGAAAAACACGCTGCAGGCTCTGTAACACAACCCGGAGCTCGGGCTTCACGAAAGGAGCCTTGGCGTAAATTACATTTAAATAAACAAGCTCAGGGAAGGGCGGCGGGTGACGGCAAACCATAAAACAAATAAAACAAAAACTCTGACCTGTCACCACAAAATAAACACCCCAACTAACTTACCTAATGGTGGTGGAAGGCCACCCAGAACAACAAAACAAACCTGGCTGTCTGCTCTACGACTTACCTGACAAATAAGACAACATTCAAACCGACACCCATAAAGCTAGTGGTCTATACATCAAACAACTACGTGTGTGCACGAGGATATGTAGCTAGGCTAAGAAACAAAGTCCTAGTGCCCTCTGATTCCCCAGATACACACAACAAAGTGAAAAACACAAGAGGAGCGAGGCGGACTGCTCAGTTTAAATCACAGCCGGCATTGCTCTTGACTGCGTGCAGCTTTTAATGGTTCAGCGAGAGGCCAGCGAAGCGGTGATTGGCCGAAACCAACAACGACATCGAGAGGGCCTGCCGACCTGCAAGTGGGGGAACACTGAACAGCAGCAGAGGAGGGCGGGCTGGAGACGTGGTTCACCGGGGATTCCCTCCAGAAGAGCAGACAAATAGACACACACATAATTGATTGACAGGTGCTGGCTGAATAACTCACACAATGACGTGCACAGCACATTAAACACAGAAAATAAATGTACAAAGGTCCGGAGACCGTAACATTATTATTATAATTGTTATTATTATTACTGTTATTATGATTATCATTATTATTACTATGCTATCATAGTGCCATGACAGATGCCACCGGGCAGACTGGCGTTGTATCGTAACACTACAGAAGGTTAGGTCTGGTCAGTTGTACAAGCTTATGCCACCCGGTGGTCTATTATAGTGCCACAAAAGGTGGCTTTTAGTGTCAGTGTCTGATACATAAGTCACTGACAAAGTGGCAGTATTTTACAACTTCAGAATGAGAACAGCTGCAAACTCTGACACTGACAAATCGTGTCAGTTGAGTGACAGTTGTGACCAAATGTTGCACAACAAATATTAGCCTAATTGGCCCAACGGGGGCTCTATAATTACAGCTGTAGAGGAACACCCCCTTTTTGAACTTCCCCGGAACCAGTATTATCAATGAGCAGACCAAAGAGGGACCATCGGAGAGTCCAATGTTTAGGACTCTGCCCCAGGTATCACCCCCAGTCTTGACAAATGCTCCTTTCAGCCATCCTTGTGCCAAGAAGAAGTAAAAAGGTCACTTGAGACCCCTCCATGTTCCAGATGTTTGTTTTGTTTTGTTTGTTTGTTTGAAGGTTTTATTTTGAACATGTTAAAGTAAAAAAAGGAAGAAAAAAAAATGTGAGCAATGCAGTAAGTCAAACAGATGAAGAAAAGGAAATATGTACTTGACATGTTTGAAAAGGGGTGGGAAGAAGCAAAGCTCATTAAATCCTACCCCTTCTCCACTCAACAATTCATATTGTTATTCCCTGTGTGCGTTTTTTTGTTTTGTTTTTGTTTTTTTACATACTCACAGGTGTGGATAATCATTCCACGAATATGGCATGCATCAGTAATAGAAGATAAATAAATAAATAAACAAGTAACAGTTAACATTAACATTAACATCCTTCTCCCCTATACCTTGTGAGCACCATGTGTTTGTATCGCTGTTTAAATTTGCTCATGCTTGGACATTGTTCCACAATTTTATTACTCATATGGAAATACCAAAAGTTTTTAATGTTGTGCGAGCACAAGGATGTTTGAAGTTGAGTTTTCAACTTAAATGATGTCCCCCCCTCTCTTTGAAAAAACAGTTTTTGGATGTTTCCTGGAAATAGGTTGTTTGTTGCTTTGTACATAATTTGTGCTGTTTGAAAATGAACCAGATCAGTGAATTTCAATGCTTCTGATTTTAAGAATAGTGGATTTGTGTGTTCTGTGTAGCCAGTCTTATGTATTATCCTCATTGCTCTTTTTTGTAGTGTAGAGAGTGGTTGTAATGTACATTTATAGGTATTGCCCCAAATCTCTACACAGTAACTTAAGAATGGTAATATGAGTGAGCAGTAGAGAATGTGGAGTGAATTGTGGCACAGAAAGGGTCTCATTCATGAAAAGTGAGTAAATCTATGTATAGATTTGCACATAAAAGCCTACTCTACTAAAAACCTACTCCGGATTCAGGAACGTCGCAGGAAACTCAGATTTGATCGTAAACACGTGTGTATGATCATGAATGCCAGTCCATTGTAAAGTGACAGCGCGCTCCCGGTAATCAGCAATTAGCATAAATCTCCGCCCATGAATAGCCAATGACCACCATATAAGGAGGTGTAGGTGCATCCAGTCCACCTATCAGTCATGGCGCAAAGAAAGAAAGACAGAGAAAAAAAAAAAAAAATTTCCGAAGCAGAGATCAAAATCATTTTGGGTGAAGTGGACATAAGAAAAAACATTTTATTTTCTTCAGTTAGTAGTGGTGTGACAGGCAAAGCAAAGGCCTGGAGGGAGGTAACAGATGCTGTTAATGTTGTCTCTGTAGTACAAAGAACCATGTCAGACGTGAAGCGTAAATGGTTTGATATGAAACTGGAGGCAAAGAAACGCATAAGCTCACACACAAAAAAATACAGCGGTCACAGGAGGAGGAGGCTCACAGTCACAGCTATCTGCTGACGAGCACATCGCTGGCCTCTCTGTCAGGAATTATTCCTGACGGAGACAGCGACATGCCTCCACTGGAGTCAACATCAAACCCATACATTCTGAAAACCATCATTGATAGTGTAGTGGTCACCAAACAAAACAGAAGACTCATTTTTGGGGTTTTGAATGAAGTGGGAACACGAAACCAGAGATGTTTTGTGAGTAATGGATAAACTCTAAATCAATGATGGCTGTCGGAATGTAGAGCTATTTAACATTTATTTTAACAAATGATACGGATAACATATAGCCTACAGCAGTTTTGTATGGAGTTAGATCAGTCTCAATATTCACAAATGCACACAGAAGGATTCACAAATACATGTTAAGATTTATATATAAATGACTCTCTCCACACAAATATTTTCAATGCATACACATATATTTAGCATTTTATATAAATGTAAAAAAAAATCCACAAATAACCAAAAAAGTTTCACAAATGTATTTCTGATGCACACACAAATATTTATTGTTTTAAATATATGCAATAAAAATCCACAAATATATGTATTTAAAAAGTATTTGCAATTTTCATCAAACATATGTGGATGTTGATACATTCATTTACAAATGCTTTTATTTTGTGAACCTCCAGCATTTGTGTGTGAATCTTTTTGAGACTCTCCTGACGTCACCCGATCCACAAATGCATTTTTTCTACCAAGGGATATAGGTAGCCAATCAGATGTCTCCTTCCTCTTCAGCCAATCACATGAGCGTCCCGCCACCACCCCCACGTGGGGTATGTTTTAACGTCGTAGCGTAAGAAGGTGGCAGTAATGCACCACTACATTGTTTGCGACCGCCACATTAATACGGAAGAGAAGAAGAAGAAGGTCAAGAGCGTAGAGAGCTTAAGTACTGCTCTATTTCCAGCGCGGCCGGCACTGCGAGAAAAGCCTTTTATGTCCGTCCCGGAGAAGGCTGGGCTGGGAAATAGTGTCGAAGTGCCGCTGCCGATGTGTGTTGGGGGCGGCACCTGACGGACAACGCACCGCGCCGGCGGCGGTGTGCGTTGCACGGTGTACGTTAGCGTCAGTTACACGGTGCAATTATACCAACTAAGCAAGTTTCAGATAATTTGCTAACTAACTGGGCTGCCACACACTTTAGCAAAACCAATCACAAATAATTCAACAAAGAGTCATGATTTACAACAAGTGGATACACTTACAGGCAACAGTATCCAGCTGCAGCCCCGGAGCAGAAGCACAAGCCTCTGGCTTTTTTTTCCTAACAACTTTTTTAAGTAAAATTGCATAACATAGCGTCTATGAATTGATGAATTGTCCATTTATTTTACCTTTATTTAATCATACAAGTCAACTTTGTTTTTTGTTTGTTTTTGACCACATCGCCACGTTCAACCATGAATAAAAGAAGCTGCGCTCAGTGGGCGCTCCTTCTATATTAATATTCATATGTTTCCTTAACTAGGCTACGACCTGTTTTCATTTAGGTCGGACCTTTAAAACTACAAATATTTCACCATTCAATGTGAGAAATCAGTGCTAACATTCAAAAATAGCTGACTGTTACCCTATTTCGTGTGTAAGTGAACACAATGAAGAGACAAAAGTCAATTTGAAAAACTTTATTTTCAAATTTCCACAAACAATATCTGATGGCCAGTCCGCTTCTCCTGGCAGCCTGCAAGAGACAGAAAAGATAATGAGCACATAACTTCAAGAAACAATCCCAACTTCACCACTGTATTTTTTTGTTTCGCATTTCAGCTGTCTTATAGCCAGATTGAAGGCTTCGGGTCCGTCACTCTGCTTAATTTAGCGTTGTAACGGCCGGACTACACGGTGTCGGCCAGCCGGCATGACCTCCGCGCTCCTCTCCGCTCCTCTCACCCACACTTGAGCACCGTCCAGGCCGCGGAGGTCAGGCTGGAGGGCCGCGGTCGTCAGGCCCGGGCGGGACCATAGGTGAAGGGATCCAAGTCTCGAGCCCTGCCCTCGCCACTCACCAGGATCCTCTTCTAACGGTCACAGAATAAACAACATAGCTATTTTTCTGCCAATTTATTCCAGTTAGTTTACCTGAAACCTGCTGCGTTGAGATGCTGTGTCCTGCGAGCTCAGTTCCACACAAAGACCGCGACAATAATATCCAGCATCACTTCCGTCACATCAGGGGCTTGTGCTCCGGGGCTGCAGCTGGATGCTACTCCTTACAGGTGCACGATCGTCGGCCGCCATGCTGCAAACTAGACCTCTTGACCATAGACATACGCTCTTGACCTTCTTCTTCTTCTCTTCCGTATTAAATGTGGCGGTCGCAAACAATGTAGTGGTGCATTACTGCCACCTTCTGACGCTACGACGTTAAAACATACCCCACGTGGGGTGGTGGCGGGACGCTCATGTGATTGGCTGAAGAGGAAGGAGACATCTGATTGGCTACCTATATCTCCTTGGTAGAAAAAATGCATTTGTGGATCGGGTGACGTCAGGAGAGTCTCAAAAAGATTCACACACAAATGCGCGGAGGTTCACAAAATAAAAGCATTTGTAAATGAATGTATCAACATCCACATATGTTTTGATGAAAATTGCAAATACTTTTTAAATACATATATTTGTGGATTTTTATTGCATATATTTAAAACAATAAATATTTGTGTGTGCATCAGAAATACATTTGTGAAACTTTTTTGGTTATTTGTGGATTTTTTTTACATTTATATAAAATGCTAAATATATGTGTGTGCATTGAAAATATTTGTGTGGAGAGAGTCATTTATATATAAATCTTAACATGTATTTGTGAATCCTTCTGTGTGCATTTGTGAATATTGAGACTGATCTAACTCCATAGTTTTGTATGCATCGTCTTCAAATTATTTGAATCTTAATAGACTAAAGCTCTGTTTTAATCAACATAAATTAAACATTTTCAAATCAGATTTATTCATTCAAATGATCAAATAGCCAAAAAAATAAATAAATAAACATTGCCAACTAATTTAACTAAATGTGTTATATTTTTAATATTTTGTCATGTTGAGATTACGTGTTTCAAAGGCATCTGTGTATTGTGTGCATAAAGAGAGAAGAGAAATACGAATTAAAATTGTAATTTCCAATAGTGACAAGCAATATTTACGTGCTTCACTACATTTACACAAGCACTACGAGTGGTCAGGAGCAGGAGTAGATTTTGTTAGTAGCTACGAAAAGATCGGAGCTACTAAAATATTGATGAATGCGGACCCAAAGTGTTTTGCATTACTGAGTACTGAAATGCTTCGTGACAGCTTGTTTTGTATGTGTTTTATATGAGGTTTCCAATTGCTTTTGTCGTCGACTATTATACCCAGAAATTTATTTACATGTACCCTGACAATATCAACACCATCTATCTATACTTGCACCTGAGTATCAAACATGAGTTTGGTTTTGTTAAGATTTAATGATAATTTGTTTCTGTCAAACCATTTCTTCAATTTATACATTTCTGTTATTTTCCCCAGTAGCTCCTGTAAATCCCCCCTGAGCAAAAAATATTTGTTTCATCTGCAAATAAAACCAGTTTTAATATATTAGAGACTTTACAAATGGCATTTATATACAGAATAAACAGTTTTGGACCCAGTACTGACCCCTGGGGGGACACCACAAGCAATGTCCAAGCATGAGGAAGTATAGTCTCCCAACTTCACAAATTGCCTCCCGTCCCTTAAATAACTACTCACCCAGTGCAAAACCCCCTATCCCCCTAATCCCATACTGTTCTAGTTTATTGATTAAGATATCATGATTGATTGTGTCAAAAGCTTTCTTGAGGTCGATAAATATTCCAATTGTATACTGTTTTTGATCTAAAGCACTAGTGATGTCTTCAATTGATTCCATTAATGTCAATGATGTTTAACTGTTTGATTTGAATCTGTACTGACTGTCAGAGAGTAATTTGTGTTTATTTATGAATCTGTCTAATCTGTTATTGAATAGTTTTTCCAGAATTTTTGAGAACTGTGGTAGCAGAGAAACAGGCCTATAATTTGTGAAGTGATGTCTATCCCCAGTTTTATACAGCGGTACAACTTTTGCTGTTCTCATTTTGTTTGGAAATTTACCAGTTTAGAATGATAAATTACAGATAAAAATTAGTGGTTTTGAAATGCCCTCAATTACCCATTATACAATTGTCATATCTATGTTGTTACAATCAGTGGCTGCTATATGTTTACATTTATTTACAGTATCAATAATTTCTTTTTCATCCACAGCAGTGAGGAATATTGAGCTCTGATTTAATGTTGTTATCTATAAAATATTGAGGGTAATACTGTCTAGAGCTATTTTTAATAATAATAATAATAATTATAATATTTAATATATCCCATATTCCTTTAATATTGTTTTTATTATTATTTAATACTTCACTGTAGTATTCCCTTGCGCTATCCCTTATAATATTGGTTAACTTATTTTTATATTTTTTATATTTATTTTCTGCCTCTTTGGTTATCTGTTTTATGAATTCTCTATAGAGTTTATTTTTCTTTTACAGGCATTTTGTAATCCCTTTGTGATCCATGGTCTATCTTTATATTTATGTTTCCTGTTATATTTTTTAATTGGACAGTTTTTATCATATAGTGATGTAAATATACTTAAGAATGTGTCATATGCATTGTCAATATAATTTTCCTTGCACACGACATCCCAATTTTGTGCTAACAAGTCATTTCTAAGTGCATACATAGTTAAATCTGTCTTTACTCGTCTATAAGTTGGTCTTGCATCTGGATGATATTGTTTGAAGTTGGGGTCACTGATGTCATTGATTAGTAATCCGCTCACAGTATTGTTTTCAATGTCATTGGTGAATGTGTTGTCAATTAATGTGGAAGAGTGGGATGTGATTCTGCTGGGTCTGGTGATTTTTGGATAAAGGCTCGAACTGTACATTGTATTAATGAATTCGTCTGTCAATTTGTGCTTATTTGGATTTATAATATCAATGTTAATATCACCACATATGAAAACAACTTTTTGATTCATCCTTGCAAAACATGCCTCAATCCAGTCCCTGAATAAATCAGTACTAGAGCCTGGTGCTCTTTATATGCAACTGATTATTACATTTTTGTTTTTTTCTTTACAGATTTCAGTTGTTATACATTCAAACAAATTGTCAGTTGCAGCTGACATTCTTTGCACTAACCTGTAATTCAAACTAATTGTTCCCCCACTTTTGTTCTTTCTGTTTATATAGTTGAGCTCATATCCATCCAGCTCAAAATCCACTTCTTTATCAACGTTAATCCAAGTTTCTGATATGGCAGTAATATTGATTGGTTTTATGAATTGACTTAAGTAGTCCTTGATGTTATTGAAGTTTACATGCTTTGGCTGTTGAAGTGGATTATGGATAGCTTGTTATCAGTGTTGATTGTCTGATTGTACTGTTCGTCTGTGTATTAACAGCAGTTGTCATTACTGGTGGAAAATAAATTATTGTCCGGATCTATATCGTCTTCAATGTCCAGTGTGTTATGATCTGTATATTGAAAAGTTTTCAGCTCCATATCATGATCAAGAATCCCTAGAGATGTATCGTCATTGTCTCTGGCTGCAGGCGAGTGAGTTTTTTCAGATGGTGTCATGATTGTGTGTTGGGTATGAGTCATACCTTACAGTCCAGTTTATGATGATCACTGATATTTGTCCAGCTCCTCCATGTTCCAGACGACCACAACTCTTGCTTGCTCTGGTGACCCGTTAAGTGATGAATATTGATGAATATTTTACAGCTGTTGGTCCATGTGTTTTGAATTTCCCCGTTTCCCCCGTTGTTGGAGTTTCGTTTTGTGACATGATGATTCATAAAGACGTTTGTTCCTTTCAGTTTCCTTCCCTGTTTCAACATTGCAGTCTTGTGCTTTCTATTAACATATCTCATGATTACGGCTGGTATACTGTCATTTCTCCTTGGTAGAGGGTGGCAGGCCTCAATAGTGTTTATATCCACTTCAGTCCCCTTACAGTGGAGATAGGCAGCTGCCTGTTGCTCTGCCAATTTGTCGTCCTGCTCACTGGGCTCCCCCCATTGTCAGTGGTCACCACCCGGGCGTATGACCGGGGTTTGATACGGAGCCCGGTAACAACTATATCATTGATCCTGGAGTACTGCTCCAGCTCTGCCACTAGGCTCTCCAGGTCCGGCAGACGCTGGTCCTTCTCCTCCTCCACCAGCTCCAGGATGCCTTTCTGCTGCTGTTTAACTGCAGAAATCTCCTCTGCCAAAAACTCCAGGGTCTTTTTAAGTTCCTCTCCCTCCTTGGCTGTCAGTGCCCTTTTCAGCGGCATGCTGTCCTCGGTAACCCGTCAGCTGTTGACAGTAACATCTTAAAAGAATTCATCTTGGGGCGACACAAATTGACTTAACGGCCCGACCAGGGGTCCGTTTCACAAAGCAGGTTCAACAAACTCTGAGTCTAATCCTGAACTCTGAGTTGATCTACTCTGAGAAAGGAAACTGAGTTTCCGGTTTCAGAACAGCTGGTTTGAATCAGTTTAATCAACTCGGAGTAGCGCGGAGTTACCTGGAGTTAAGCGTGTGCACCACAACTATAAAAAGCCAGCATCAATGGAGCCCCGATTCGACGAGTCACCATGGCAACGGGGAAGAGGAGGGTTACGTTTTTCACCCCACTAGAATTAGAAATCTTAATGCGCTCATACGGCGAGTTTGCACACGTTTTCAAAAAGAAGTGCATAAGTTTAAATGTAGTCCTTTGCAATCACAATAATATTACAGGGGAAAACTGCTTGAATGGTAGCCTATTAATTTATTTCATTTCAGTGCAATCCTGCGGGGGAGAAGCGCACTTGGCAGCAGTTTAGGATGAAATATAAAAACATTGTTCAAACAGGTAAGACCTCGGCATAATCTCATGGGGGTACCTCATTTTGATCATGTTTTACATTGTAAAGTAAATATTAAGTGGTTGTTTGACTGTGTAGTTGTTTTATCCCCAACATAATGCTGTTTTCACACACATAAATGTCTTCTCATCTATATCACATTCTGTTAAATAATTAAGCCTATTTAAACTAACACAGACTTCTACTCAGCCAACAGAAAGAAGGCAGATGCCTGTAAAACGAGCACACTTTTCTGACCGCCCTGCGTACAGTTGCCTTACTCAAGTGCTCAGCATCTCTGACATTGTACAAAAAACTTCCATTTGCAAAGAACAATGAATATCAACACAATATCTGCTGGGATGTGAGAGCATGACTACGATTGGTAATGTTGCAAATGTAAGCACGGATTAGGTTGTGTATGTAGATGATGGACTTTGACGTGAGACGATACAGCTCAAAAAGATAATTGTGTGGAAATGCTAGAAAATCTATGATAACCATCTCCCGACGAATTAATTCTCTGGACAGTAATGCTGCACCTTCATCCACGGGATTTAATGATTTTTTTAATGACAGACGGCAGAACTAGGCTACGCCAAAACTCGCGTGCTGACTGAATGAATGAGGAAATCAAATGGAGTGTGTGGAGTCTGTTACTATGGTAACTGACCGAGAGCTTAAGTTACCTCTCTCTAAAAGTGATGTCGAATATGAGATTTAATTACCTTGATCTCAATTTAGGTTTCCTTAGGTAAATGGTTTTGCGCATTCCTGCATTCCCAATTTCTATAGCCACATACACTCTCACTATCGCCAAACTACATAACTTACACAAGTGTTACTTCCTGTGTTAATCCATTTATACATACTGTTGATTTGTGTTATTTCATATCATCCTCATTCATTAACTTATTTGTTACATATTTAGCCTAAATAAATCTTCATTTATCACCAAGTCGTTGTCTGTGTATATCTCTTTTGAGCAGGAACTAAGATCACTGTATAGAGAATTCATAACCCAGATAGTGAGATTGATTAATTATTGATAAGCGTGCTGACGAATTAATAATGGGTTTACAGAGTTATTAATTTGATTAGCCGCTTCCCTCATTAGGAGGGTGGTGCCCCAAACTTTATTTAGAGTGCAAATACGATATTACTCCTACAGAGCCCAATGCAACAATTTCAATTGTCTTGAAATTCAACACACACCTTCATCTCAATAAGCTCTACAAAAAAAAGTTTCAAAAACTGTCTGCCTGACTGACAATTTCTGCAATTTTGAATTTTTTGAAAAACCCATTCTTCAACATCTACTCCGGAACCATAGGTCCAATTCGCACCAAATTTGTGTGAATCATTAAAAAGGGGTGTGGCAACTTTACTATTCCATGCAGTATAGATGCTCTCTCCAGCTTTTGACATCATTATTTTTACTGTGACTGTTGACGTTCAGGTATGTTTAGTCCAGTTAGGAGATTATAGAGGAGCATTAAAATGTGAAAATATCTACAGTATCTACAGATGCTTTCACTCACAGTCACACACACACCTCTTCCTATCTGTATCTGTGTATTATGACATGCCGCTGTTCCTATTGTGCACAAAGGTGTATTCTCAGTGGAGACACACACACACACAGAGTCATACACTGTCACTCACTGCTCAGTTCACAGTCCACATAATAATGAAGTGACCAAAGGAAAGAGTGTGTTGTTGTGTATGTGGAACCTCTGCACCATTTGATGTGGAGGTGTCAGCGACTCCCTCGTCCTGTCTTCTTCTTCTTCCCTCTGATGCTTTCCATCTCTCTCTTCTCTATATGCCGGTATGTCTCTCGCCCACTGTCCTTTGTTCATATTTGATTCCCATAGGTGTTGCTGAAGTACAAAAGGCCTGGGAGGGCGGCCACCTTGACAAAGTTGGTTTCTCTTTAACAGTCAAGCATATGTAAAGACAGTGTGTGTGTGTGTGTGTGCGTGCACACACGTGTGTCTTCTTTTAACCTTTATTTACCCAGGAAAGTTGACAGAAACACTTTCCCAAAAACAGTTCTCACATTGATACTGGGAGCTGCCCAGTACAACCACAGCCTGCTACTGGTGACTGAGCAGCAAGGCTGTTGGTGGTTTAAGGTCTTGCTCATAGGCACTGTGACAGTTACTTGTTTAATGAGGTGAGGGTTAATCATTTACTTTCCCTCAAACCACCTGAGAACAATCACTGACATTTATTTTCTGACATTAAATTAAAAATTAAATTTTCCCCTTCCTTTAAAAAAAAAATCCATCCATGTGACCTGGTTTTACAAGATATCTGCATTTACACAAACGCTCACATGTGCAGTGTTAACATTGACAGTGGCGCTGCTGCAGAGCTGCCTGCTGCTGTAACTACTGTATTTCCACAACTGAAAGCTGGTGATCTACATATTTTGGGAGCTGTGCAGCCACTGTAGTATCAACAACATGGTCCTGAAAATATTTCATGATAAAAGCTTTGTGTTAACAAACAAAGGGATTCTGTCCACTGAAATGTTGCCAGGGAACTTTTATTTTGAAACAGTAAGTGTATCAAAAATAAATACTTTTTTTCATGTTTGTGACAGATATAAAAATTGAAACGGTAGCAAAAGGTGGTTCAGTGTCAATATGATTAACAAAAAAACCCCAACATTTTCCCTGGTGATTTGTTGCTGAAAACACAGGAAAAGTGACACTCCTTTTCTTTAGTTGTTACGCAGCCAAGTCTGCCTGTGGTCTGGGCATTAACTGTCTATCTGTGAAGTGTACAGACTTAACATTACCTTTTTCAAAGCACCTACTGGAGACCTCATCACTGTTGATTCCTATCAAATTTAAAGATGAAGATGTTCACTTAAACATATGAGTGATGCTCTTGACATGCCCTTGACAAGTCTTCCTTTCATTCCTCATCAACAACAATCCCACTCTGGAAAGTGTCCCAACATGTGCTGGCTCAAATGGTCCTGATCTAAAAATCAGTTCTAGTGGTCTTTAAACCATGGATGCTGAGGTGGAGCAAAAACACTGGGTGCAGCAGATGTCTCCATTCAACCCTAGCCTAGCCCAGCTGACAGCATACACCATGGACAGGTTGCTAGACTATTAAAAGGACTGACAAAGACAGACAACCATTCACACTTACATTCACACCTACAGACAATCTAGAGATGCCAATCAACCTGGATGTCTTTGGACTGTGGAGGAAGCCCGAGTACCTGGAAAAAACCCACTCTGACACAGGGAGAGCATACAAACTCGGTGCAGAAGGGCTCCCCCAGCCTGGGGTTATAATCCCACACCCCAAATTCAAACCAGGAACTGTCTTGCTGTGAGGCACAATGCATTATAGTGCAGGATATTGATTCACTCAGCCCCTCCTTCATATGTTCTCTCTCCGTCTCTGTTTATCATGAGACAGTAGCACCCTGCTGTCCACCTGTACACACACACACACACACACACACACACACACACACACAGTGACAGGGCTAACTGTTAGCATCACACAGCTAACATTACCTAACTGGTATTATTAGGTATAACGAGTCTAGCCGTAATGCTGTCGGTGTTGTTTGATGGAACTGTTTAACAGCTTGGTGTTGGATGTTATCTGCTGTTGTTTTAGCTGGAGCTGGACAGGATAGATTGGCAGACATCAAACTGATCGTTTGCCGGTAAGGCAGCAACCCCGGGAACGGTCCCTCAGTGCTGCATCTGAGCCCTTGCACATTGTCATCTTCCTCTAAAAGTGTGAAAAGCATCCACACTGGTGTTTGGCTCCCTGGTTAGCATGCTGCACTTGCTCTTGTTCTTCTTCTCTGTGTTTATTGTTGGTGGAGATGTTACACCAGTTAGGTCATGCAGCAATTTGGCTTTTTATTATCAGTTCTATTTATCGGCTATAATTTTATTATCGGATTGATAACTAAAATAGATTTCCTATTACTGGCCATTAATCTATAGGCCCGCTATGTATTGTACATCCCTAATATTGACCTGGGCTTTTAAGACAGTTTAAAAAATATTCTAAAGCACTATTCAGACAGGATTAGTTTTACATGGGCACATGGGGTAATGTCACTTTACCACAGGAGGTCAGTAATATTAATGGCCGATTTGCACGGGATAAGAAATATCAGTAAAACTACCACAAGTGGGAGGGGTAAATGGGTCATTCTATGAAACGGGTGCCATTTCCACTTTACAATTTTCAAAAATTTCATCAAGAGCAAACTTTTTTTTTTTCAATCCACAACATGAATGATCAGTTAATCCTCCAAAAAAACATATTTTCCCACCTCAGGCATAAACCACTTATTAATATTATCCTTTTTTTTCAGGCATCGGAGACATTCTTGTACCACCCCGTCACGGACAATATGTACACCATTTGAATAGTAATACATGAAATAAATTGTAAAAGATATATGTTTTTCAACTCCTAAAATGTCCTTTTTTGGAAACATCAATAGAAAGTATGTAATTTAATGAGTTTCTTTCATTTTTAGATTCTTAATCATGAAATATGAATTTTACCTGTCATTGGCCTCACTGTTTGTGCAAAAAGTACTAATTAATTTCAAATTTCAAATAAAAACTACATTAATTTGATTAGTCCACAAAAGAAGAACATTATTAAACATTAATTTATAGAGAATGTCATTCCTTTCCTATAATTTTTAAAAC
>CM048928.1:3785432-3797932 GCA_026686955.1 Epinephelus cyanopodus
GTGTTCAGTGATAATCGTGCAGGTAAAATGTATGTTTTTTTTCCTATGTGGCACATTTTTTGGATGAATATATGATCTTCCAAATAAAAGGATGAATATATTAATATCTGACTGATATTTTCCACATCCTGAGTAAAACTGCATAGCCTTTTTTACATTCTGATATGCTGGAACGGCTATACTGTTTTTTTTCCCCTCTTAATTAATATGCTTATTGTATGCTTTATCTATGTCCTTGTAAGTGCAGACCAACTTGGTAATAAATCTGATTCTGAAATATGAAGAAAAAAAACAGAATTAGACAGGAGACAGGCTGGATAAAAATGTGTAACAAAGATGTCAAATAAATCCACAGAATATTGGAATTTGTTGTTTGATCAAATTAATTAAAAAACAAAAACAAACAAAAACAATCAATGAGGTGAAATTTTAGCTACATCCCCCCTTGTCTGAGCTCACAGTGATGGAAACTTGCTCTATTTATATAAAAGCACTGCATGTTAAAGCACATACACACACACACACACACACACACACACACATACATTCTCACTCTGTATAATTGTGTATATGTGCATGTAGACTCATTTGTGTGTTGATGTGTGTGTGTCTCTCAGTTAAGATGATTATGGGGGGAAATTCAACCACCTCTACCAATTACACACCAGCATCTTGTATACATAAACAGTGCAATTTATGTCCCATTGATCTGTCTAATTCTTTCAACAGGAGCACATTATGGCCGCCGTCTTTTTGTCTCTTGCCTTGCTCTCCTCTCTGCGGCATGAGAGCCGAGCGGGGAAAGCCTTCCAAGTCCTTTTGTACTCCCCGTGTCCCTTTGAACAATGAATCATATTTAGCAAGGAGAGAGGAAACAAGGCGCCGCTCACAAATAAGATGGCAGCAATTCAGTGAGCGAGCCAAGATAAGTCGGTGTAGGAGAGGCAGTCAGAAAGCCAGGGTTGGGCTGACATGATGGTTGTGACAGGGCTGACACAAGACTTTTTGGGGAAACTGAGCAGAGATGGGCCCCCCACACCCTATACTTTACTTGTTGAAAAACAAACCCAACAAAAACAAACAGCAAATTACTGAAAGCTGGTAGCCCTTGAAATTGTGGTGTACTAAGCTCCCAAAAACCTGGGATTTCTCTTTGTAACTTAAAATGTTCATGTTTAAATAAGCAACAGTCATAAGTCAGTAGTTTAACAGTCCAAAAGGCTGCTTCATTCTGACTGTGGGTGTGGTTTGATCAGATTTGAACTGTCAGCACATTTTGATTGAAATGTTGCTAAATCCTGATTACTGCACAGAAATATATGACACCTTTTTTTTTTCCAACTGCCAACTTCAAGCCAGAGAGGAAAGCAAGAACAAAAAAACAACCACAGAAATCTCTCATATGAATTCTTCTCTAACTTTGTGTTCTTATAAGACCTCTTCACTCAAAGTAAGAAACTGATTAAGAAAATTGATTTTCATGCCCTTTCAAGCAAAATCAGTATATTATTTTCTTATGTATAAGTGTGTAAAACAACAAGCTTCTACAATTAAAAGCATTTCAATAAAACCTCAGCAATATGTTAAGTACAATTCTCTTCCTGTGAAAACCACACATGAACACAGGGAAGCACAGAGACTTCATGTTTTTAATTTGCTCACTTTTGGGGCCCCCTGGTGGTTGTGGGTGGCCTCTAATTGATGCTTCCACTGAAGGATATTTGAAATTAATATTCAGGGTTTTTTTTTTTTTACATTTGACAGTTGTTATGCTAAACATCTAAATATGTTGCAGAACTGGGTTTTTACAGGACAGTTCTTTGACACAACATTCCATCATCAGGCAACAGTCCTGATTTGAATTCACCCTGGTGAAATCTTGTCAGGGCAGCAGCTGTTGATCTCAACCTGCCCTATTCAGTAATAAGGTAAATACCAAATACAGTGCTACCCTTGAATATCCACATTAATAACTTTCTGGTCGCTGTCAGAGAGGAACCTCCATCAGGTCGGAGGTTAAGCATGCTTATGTAAAAAGGCCAAAATCAGCTCCACATATTAGCCCAACCCTACTCACAATGACTAATGATCCCATGTCACACAATCTCATTTTACCATCTATGAAAGGAATCTTAAAAACAATCCCTGTCCCCTTTCCCTGTTTTGCTTGTCAGTAGAAAAAAAATCTGTGTTTTCCACCATCCGCACAAATCTGCCACCTCCGGTGATTGATGCAGTCAAATTAGATGTATGTGGAACACTGGCTCTGGCAAATGAACACATCAACTGATGACCAGCTGTTTCTAATTATTATACACTGGTTAATTAGGACGCCGTGTCACCATCAACGGCGGCGGTAAACTGTGTGAAATTCATAATTCATGCTCTGGCGTCCAATAAGCCTCCCTGATCAAACCGCTACAGTGTGGCATGGATGGAGAGGCCGTGCGGAAAGAGACTGGGGAGGGAGGATGGTGCACGGCTGGTGCCAAATATCTGTGTGTGTGTGTTGTGTGTGTGTGTGTGTGTGTGTGTGTGTGTGTGTGTGTGTGTGTGTGTGTGTGTGTGTGTGGTGTGCGTGCGTGTGTGTGTTCGCGCCTCTCCCTCACACCTCCTGCTTCTACCCCTCTTTCTGTCTCTCTCTCAGCAGGGTGTGTGTGTAGGTGGCAGTGTGAAATGTCTGGATCTCAAAGGTAAGCTGAACACCTCACTCTGTCATTATTAAATATGATTGAGGACTTTATGTGACATTCATGATAAACTGAATGATTTTGTTATGTTTTGCATTTTCTGTCTGAGTGTAATTATAGAAAATAATTAATAAATGAAGAAATACAATAAATAGAGAAATACATTTTTTATTTCAGAAAGACAGAAATAATAATTTATGACAAAACTGACAGTAAGCGAGAATTTTTTGATGATGAAATGTATATTTTTGACACATTTTAATAAATTTCGGACACATACACACACAATGTCCAAATATTTAGTCTTAAAGACCAAGTAAAGCATGTGAGTTTATTAACATGACTGAGTGCATATGCATTGTTTTCTGCAGTTATTATTTACATGTGTTCATCAAAAATCCTGTGCAGTAATTCTACTGAAAATCTGCCATAAGAACCTGAGTGGAGAAAACTGCTAGGTTGTCTTACGAAATGACACCAGCACTGGACTCTCTGGGCCAGGATAATTTTACTGTTCATGATGTAGTTTCAAATATTCAAGAATTTTCTAGAAACTTTTATGAGTGTGAATGTATGACAAAATGTGAGACAACATAAGATAAGGCAGATATAGTAAGAAAATGACACCAACAAAATTATTCAAACTATTTGATTTTCTAATCCAAACAGTAAACCCAATGCTTTTTCTGGCCTTAATGATGTATTAATCTCAACCCAAGCACTAACTGAAGCCTGAGTCACTGCCTTATCTTGAATTAAATTAACTAACTTAATCAGTTCCCAGTTTAAATCCTAACCCTAAATCCAAATCCTGATCCTAAACTAAATTTTCATTTAACATTTAACTTTATAAAAAATATAAATTTAACCCAGCACATAAGAGAAATTTGCCTTGCATGAAACTAAACCTAATCTGAGTTCCAATCCATCCATCCATTTTCATAACTGCTTATTCTCTTGGGGGTCGCAGGGGGGACACTGGGCAAAAGTAGGGGTTCACCCTGGACAAGTCGCCAGACTATCTCAGGGCTGACACATGGAGACAGACAACCATTCATGCTCACATTCACACCTACGGACAATTTAGAGTTATCAATTAACCTATCCCCTGCATGTCTCTGGACTGTGGGAGGAAGCCGAAGTGCCCGGAGAAAACCGACACTGACACGGGGAGAACATGCAAACTCCGCACAGAAGGACTCCCTCCTGGGATTGATCCAGGAACCCTCTTGCTGTAAGGTGACAGTGCTAACCACCACACCACCGTGCCGCCCCTTATTTCAAATACTAATTCTAATTTCAAACAGCCTGTTGTAATTAATCAAATACTGGCAACAGATACCAATTCAAAAAAGGCACCTTTCACAGCGATGTGATACACTGTCGGGCAGTATCAGTTTATAACACTGCCCTAAACAATGTAATGTAAGGAGCTAGAAAGGCCCTGTCTTGGACTGTCACCCAGGAGCGTGCTCCTTGTGTCCTGTATAAATGTAGAGCCAAACCATGATGTTTTGTTTCTGAACATAACCATGTGCAGTAGTTGCACAAGGAAATTAACTTAAATACAAGGTGTTTTACCTACACTGCAAGTGTTTATTGAAAAAGACTGTATGCATCTAACAAACAGAAACTGTACATTTCCTGTGGAATAGGTGTAAACTGATTCCAGAATGTCAACAACAGACACACAGGATACCTAGCACGTCATATGTAGACGTCAGAAATCCACTGAATAAGTGGTAATATGTGACGAGCTTGGAGTGAGAACATGTTGACCCCGCCTCTTGCCAAATGTCAGCTGGGACTTGCTCAGCCTCCCGCGACCCTACAAAGGGTGACTGGGGGTAACTAATGGATAGATTCATTTAATGGTAGAATCACTCTTTAAAGTTGCGTTGCAGCCATTTAACAAATTAAATGGCATTTAACAAACTAAATGGCTGCTATAATATCATCTAGAGCTACTCTGAAAAGGTCATTGTAGTTTATTTTGAAAAGACACAATGCATGTAACGGGCGTAAATTGACACAGCATCCCGGTACATCAGCAACAGACGCAGGAGGATACCTAGCGCATCATTTGTAGATGTGAAAGTCCACTGACCAAATGGCGATTATTGACGAGTTGGGATAAGAACGCGTTGCTTTGAACTGAATTTGATTTCAGCCTTTACATCAAAGCAAATCTAATCCCACTCAAAATTTTACCCTAAACCCAAATCCTTATCTAAATTTGATTGCAGCCCTTATATAAACCTTACCCACTTCAAATCACAACCCTAATCTTAATCCAAAACTAAATTTCATTAGTATATCAAACTAAATCTGATATTAGTTAAAATGTGTAAACCAAACTAAACTTGATTCTAGTTCTAATATGAAACTAAACCTTCTTACACAACACTGAACCTAATCTGAGCTCAAATCCTAAATCCAGACTCAGACTCAGTGACTCCAAAGTCAGCTCCTGTACAGGTGACCAGTGGACAGAGTGTCCTCACCTTGAAGGTCTTAGAACCCTGCCAGTTCTTAGAAGTATAGAAGTGCAGCAGCAGACACATCTGCATACAGCACCAGTGTAAAGTTGTGTGCAATGCCATGATGGGCGTCACTGTCGTCACGCACTGATGACATCTGACTGCGGGTGTCGCTGCCTTATTATCTTCCCGACGCAGGGCGGATTAGAAAAATGGGATTTCAGATGGCTCTCCCTTCCACTCCACACGCCCTCTGCCATCGCTGAGCTAAGTGATTATTGTTAAAACACAGGGAAAAAAAATCATTTTGGAAATAATTATGATAGTAATTATCATTTCCCCCTTCTTGGCCGGGGAGATAAGAATTAACCCAGGAGAGAGAGAGAGAAAGAGAGAGAGAGAGATTGAGTCTTTAAAGTCACATGGATTTGTTTGATCAGTCACCGTTTAATTTGTAGTGTGTCTCCTGATGAGGATTGGGGAGCAGGAGTAATCAGATTACTGATTCTTAACTGTAATTCCTCTAATGTGTTAACAAACACACATCAAGTATAAGATTACTTTAAAAAGATATAGGGCATGAGGAGTGGCACATTGCTGTAATCAGATTACAAAATGGTAACAGTGATTCCTGATAAGCACTTATAAAAACACTGAAAAACAATAGGATTAGCGGTTGGATAACAAAAATAAAATAATGTTAAAGATAACCAAAAATATGAAACATGAAAGACAATAAGGAGAAACAAAAAATTCTTTAAACAAGAAGAGGTTAATTTCATATTTGTACATGGTGACAGTGGAGCGAAAGTAACTCTTTTTTTTTTAGATATTTTTTGGGGCATTTTAGCCTTTAATTGATAGGACAGACAGGTGTGAAAGGGGGAGAGAGAGGGAGTGACACACAGCAAAGGGCCACAGGCCAGAGTCGAACCTGGGCCACTGCGGCAACAGCCTTGTATATGGGCCGCCTGCTCTATCCACTAAGCCACCGACGCCCCAAGGAGCAAAAGTAACTCTAACTACTCTATCTGCTCACATTGTAGCAATGGTGAGTAGCATAACTTTATTTATCCCATAGGAAATATTTGTGCCCAAGATACTCTCCATACATACTGTAGTACAATAAATAATACAAATAAAGTATACAGACTAGGAGTGTGACGGCACACAAAATCCAAGCTTTGGTGCTTTGCTGAGTTTCGTTTCACTACATTTTAGGTACAGCAAGAAAAATCAGGAACTCATATTTTTACTGTAACCATTACAGTGGTGAATATTTGTGCTTGCTATCACAACAATTTTTTTTCTTAAGTTTTCTAGGAGCTAACCTGACTGCCAAAGTTTAGCTATCAGACAGCTATTCTGCTGCCAAGGCTTTCTGGGTGGGATTAATGCTTTAGAATTTATGTGAGCACATTAGCTGTGTCCAAAATCATTCATTCACCAGTCCCTACTCACTGTATAGTGAGTTCAGTGTAGAGGAATATACAGTCAGCTCATCTGCAACATGAAAAAACACTTTCAGACACTACTCAGACATCATTGCTGTTGCACAGTTAAAACATATATCAATCAATTAATCAATCAATCAATTTTATTTATAAAGCCCAATATCACAAATCACAATTTGCCTCACAGGGCTTTACAGCATACGACATCCCTCTGTCCTTTAGACCCTCACACCTGGTTAACCATCCATAACAAATACTGACATATATATTTGTGATAAAAACATGAAATTATCCTGAGTGTATTTCCCCAAATTAATAAATAACATTACAAAGTACTTTGTGGCCTCTCCCATTGAATATGGGCCTGTTATTATAATGCTATATGCTGTTATAATGTTATGCGATAGGCCATTACAGCACAAATTAGTGTAATTAGCTAGCGTTATTAGCCCTACTCTGTACAGTAACTGTGAGGCACTAGAGAAGATCAACTGCCAATTTATTTTTATCTCTTTGGAGACTGATGATGACACATGAAACTGACTTTTATTATATGGCAAAGAAACTGGTTAAACACGCTTCAACATGCTTGGTTAGTGACTATTAGTTGTACACTACTTTTCAGGGTGCATTGTGGGATACTTTGAGTCCACTATATAGGGTATAATAATTCCCACTATACATTCCGACAGCATTACAAAATGGCGAACTCACTATATAGTGGACTGTAGTGAGTAATTTCAGACACAGACGTTGACCTAACTAGATTTATTAACGTGTTGCATTAATAATTATTTGGGTTACGGGGCAAACCAAACCAGAGAAAGTCTCCTGCTGAGCTGAACATCCTGCACCCAATGGTTCAGACCAAACAGACTGACCCTCACACCCTAACATGCATACTATAAATACTAAAATAAAGCAGAAAAATAAAGAAAGAGTTCAGTACATGGTACAAAACAGTGTGTTACAAACACAGTGGAAGGGTAGGGCACAAATTAGTTCCAAAAGAAAAGTTCAAACTTTAAAGCATTGTACAAGAAGCAACTATATTAATATATGTAAAATGTAAAAAGTGCACAAAAAGGTGCATCAGTGTCATTATGTGTCGTATATTACAAATTACAAGAGTCCTTTTTGCACAGAGGTCATGCTGTAGAGTCGCTCCAAAGTTACCTCCTTATGCTGCCTTTGCATTTTTACACAGAACCAAACAACAGCAGCATCATTCCAGTGCAGTGTGTGATTTTAGACAGCATGCTGGCATCATCCATCCATCCATGCATTTTCTAACCGCTTATCCTCTTGAGGATCGCAGGGGGGCTGGAGCCTATCCCAGCTGACAGTGGGCAAGAGGCAGGGTACACCCTGGACAGGTTGCCAGACTATCGCAGGGCAGCTGCTCTTCCTCTTTGAGTTAGCTGCTAACTGCTATCAACTGCTTTTTAAATCTCCTGCGGTAGGTAGCATGCACAACATGTCATCAAATCGTCAAAGGCACACATCAGTATTACTGTATATTATACTGTCTCATTATATCTGCTGATACATTTACATAAGCAGCCTCTTAAAGTCAAAGCTTGTCAAGGTGGAGCTTTTGACATCTGTATATGTTGTTGGGTTGTTTAATCAATTTTAATTCTTCACAAGTCATAATATTATCAAATGTTTTGAAGGATGGAGAGGCATCAGATGAAAACACTCTAGTAAGTAGGTAAATAACTTGTAAATAATTTGCTCTCTGGGTACTGTTAAATAAGGATACATTGTTTGTACATATTTATACATTGTTATACATCACACACACACACACACACACACACACACACACACACACACACACACACGCACATATCCTTGTGAGGACACTGATCATTATTTGTGAGCAGAAAGGGGTGGTGCAAAAAGGGGGCAGCAGAGGGAGGGACTTGTGTTTTTTTCATTTTGGCTGAAGGGAGGGGCCTACAAATTTCAGTGGCTGTTTTATGTATTTATTTTACCACCATTTTTTTTTTTAAAGAGAAAACATAACTTTCAAACTTTGGTGATTTTCCAAATTTTGGTGATTCTTTTTGGAGAAAAAATTTGACAGTTTTTAAAGAAAACATGGATTCCATAATCAAATCTGATCTTAGAGTAATGATATTTCATCAGAATCACTTTAATCTGCATCTCCTTTAAAATTTAAAAAAAAAAAAAAAAAAAAAAGTTTGCACAAACTAACCAGTATGCATGACAAGAGTGAAAAACTAAGGCTTTTTTCCAACTCCAGGATTTAGTCTTCAGCTTGTATCTTTCAAATATCAAAGGGTAAGTTTTAAAAATTTACTAACTAATTCATGGTGAAGACAGGATCATGTATATTGCTCCAGTCACTCAGGGACACTCAAGGGAAAATGTTTGTAGTTTTGGGGAGTGTCATACCCCTGCCACCCCCTCCTTTGATAAGTACAAAAAAAAGTCCCTTACCTTAACCATCACAACTAAATGCCTCACCCTAACCCTTAACCTAACCTACACCCTAACTGTAACCTGAACCCTGAAACACACACACACACACACACACACACACACACACACACACACACACACACACAACAACAACAACAACAACAACAATAATAACAATATTAATAATAATAATAATAATAATAATTATAATTATAATAATAATGATTATTATTGTTATTTTTATTATATTGATACATTGGCTCTTTCCACATTCACAGTGACTTTGAGGTAAGGGAATTAAACTACATTTTGAGGTGTTGGCAGTTCAGTTGCTGTATGCAGTACATTCTTTTATTGATTCCAGTGTTGTGCAGGCAGTCAGTAATCAATGGATACTCGAGCATTCACATCTTGGAAGTCCAATCATGAAAAACTGCATTTTGTTCCTTTTAACAGGTGCTGTCATTATTTCTCTGTCTCTGTTTCTCATTAAATCTCACAACTTTATTAAAAGAAAACATACACATGCTCACAGATAAACTTTGCCCATAAAGGAAGTTGTTTTGTCGTGATTTTTTGCTGAAATGTTCATTTCAGGAAAAAAAAGGATAAAGCGCATTTAGAGCGGTGCAATTTCGTCTGTTAGCAAACAGCCTCCCAATTATCTTCCGTTTGATTGCTTGCCTCTATCAAGGTGAGCGATTAGACCACCGCTCCTGTGAAGCTCTGGAAGTCGTTCTGAAATCGCTGCACTTTGATTTCATCAATCTGCAGGCAGCCCAACTGGAAGAAAATGTGAGTTTTATGAGCAAAACTTATTTTCCTCATCTTCGCTCTTCCAATACAGTTTCATATTCAGGCCTTCCCCTGTATCAGATTAGAGGCTATTTTTTTTTCTTTCCAAAAGAACTTCATAACATTCCTGTCAAATTTGGGGCCTTGCTTTCTTCATTTTTTTTCTCCCCACCATTTTTTCTCTTCCAGGGAGCATCATCCTTGCTGGATATGATTTTGTACTATGAATCTACAACCCATCTTGACATTTCTGACAACAGCAGTATGGGAACATTGTGTTGGAGGGCCCTCGCTCATTTGATAAAGCAGGTTGGCTGACGCAGTGGAATAGTAATCTTTTCTTGTAGGCTTTCTCTGGGGGATAATGTACATCCTAGAAAGTGAGTTTGTTGCACGTTACATGGTTTGAAGATGCAGGGCAGAGCAAACAGGGTGAGAAGTTCTCCCACTGCGAACACCGGCATAAACACATCAAAACACACACATAGCATTACTGCGGCATC
The DNA here is from genome assembly GCA_026686955.1 of Epinephelus cyanopodus. NCBI lineage: Eukaryota > Metazoa > Chordata > Actinopteri > Perciformes > Serranidae > Epinephelus > Epinephelus cyanopodus. The sequence continues at coordinate 3,795,806 of CM048928.1, forward strand.
ACAGATAGCATTAGCAAGCATAACTGATTAGCTGTGGGGTGAGAAACAATCGGTCCAAATGTTACCACTGACTGACTTTCGTGTCTGTGTGATCAAAGCGGGACAGGATGAGGAACACAATGTAAGGACTCTGAGCATGACTTTGAGTTAAGATTATTTTGTGAAAATAAGGAATCTTTCTCTGCGACAACCGCCGAGGAGTTCTTGAAATAAACTTACTTTAAAACAGTTTTCACTGCTTTGGTATCTTCAGTTCTTTGGCATTGTAATCTGATGCTTGTTAAGAGAACTGACGTGCTTTGTCAAATTGGCAAACTACTTTAGGAAAGCAGTTTTCTATTTTGTGAGTTCATGTGACCAAGATGAAATTCATGTCTGGAGGGCAACGCACTCAGGTCTCACTGTCCAGCTTGTTCTCACTTCCAATTCCTCAAATACCACCACTTTGTCAGTGATGTTGGCATCAGAAACCGACACAGAGAGGCACCTGTCACAGCAGTTTGATATGCACCAGATGTGTCCGTTTTAGAGGCAGCAGGTAGCAACCCAACTTGTCAAATACAAATGCTTTGTCAGTGGACGCTGGTATGATACACACTGGGTGATGGGAGTGTGTATCAATGCTGCCAGCTACCATAATATATATTGAAAAGCATTCTATTTCATGTCTCCATCTGCAAGTGGGCCATCACGATAAGAGTATGCAGGCATAGTATGATGTTGATTCCCTTACAGAAGAGACTTGATAACCCCTAAATTTAGGTGGGGAAAAAGTGGACATATCGATATCGGTATCCATCAAATGAGTTGTTATATATCAGCATATTGGATATTGGCAAAAAAAAACAAAAAAAAAAAACAATATTGTGCATCCCTAATACAGGGTGAGAAAGTCTGTATAGGGTGGGCAGGAGGGAAGGTGGAAAGCTCCAACAAACTCCAAACTTCTACTGGGAAGTCTGCTGTTTGTTTCCCATGTGAATTTTAAGACAGAGCTCTGGCTCAGACCCCAGCTCCACTGTTTGGACCCACCCATCTACATCGCCCCGACCCATGCCGTCCCTACCCCCTAATGCGGAATTTATATGGTGTAGCTACGGCATAGGCTCCATGCCGGTGCAGAGCCTATGCCATAACCCACACTGTAACCTACGCCGTAGCCTGATGTGCAACTCCCCTGAAATGTAACTACACGTCATGGCGACACAAGCTATGTTTCCATCCAAAAGTGATTTGAATCACTGGGAAATGCGCATTAAAAGAAATACGAATCCTGTGTGTTTCCATTAAATGTATAGATTTTGGTGAAAACTACGAACTCACACGAGTTTTCCGCAGGACCAGAAACAAAACAAGTCTCGCATTCTTCTTCTTCTACGTTTTCTGGCGGTTGGCAACTAGCTTGTAATGCATTACCACCTTCCCAACCCAGAGTGTGGATGTCACTATGGAGAGAGGTGCGCTACGTCAGACTTAATTCGAACATAACTGCTTCCATCCCCATTTTGCGAATCAACATTTTTTCGAATCAACCAAAAACCAGCTAATGTGAGTGTATTTTAGTTTGTGCGAATCAGGGGATTTTAATTTGAATTTTGGCATTTCCATCATAATTTTCCGATGTGATACTTCTAGATGCGCATCTAAACAGGCTGATGGAAACATGGCTACAGACCTGTCTATTTTTGTGAACCGGATCCATTTCCCTAAGAGGAAATGAAGCTTTTATTTACTTTCATTTCACAGATAAGAAATAATAAATTGTGAAGACAAAAAAGCCTCCACAAAAATAGCATTTTAAAGTTTTGTAACAATTTGTCCCTTAGGGATTTGTACTTTGTGGGATTTATCCTGGCTTCATATGAGCAGAGGAAATCTCCGCTTGTCGCTAGGCCAATTCATACAAAGTTAAATGACACAGGCTTGTGTTAATAACGTTAGCATGTTGTATTTGTTTGGAAAATGTACTAAGTATGACATTTGCTTCGGTAAATGGTGTGAGTTGTAATGGATCCAAATTATGCACCGTTATCATTGTTAAATGTTGCTGTTGTCCTTGGTTTTATATGAGAAGAGAAAAACATCGCCGGCCGCTAGGCCAATTTATACAATGTAAAATGCCATAGA
>CM048928.1:3802932-3872932 GCA_026686955.1 Epinephelus cyanopodus
TGTTGATTTTGTTAATGAAGAAGGTTTCTGAAGGTGATAGTCCGATGCTCTTTAATTTTGGATTGTGAGGCATGAACCTCAAACAAACTTTATGATCAGAAACAGGGAACTCAGTGGCAGAGAGATTAGAGGGAAAGACACCAGTGCAACAGGTTAAGTGAAGTGTATGACCCTTGTTATGTGTTGGAAGATTTACACACAGATGGAGCCACTTCAAATTTCCGTTTCCGATCCGTGACAGGTCCCTGTCGTCACCTGGCCGGGCTCATAGCTTTTATGAGATCCCCCGATCCCGATATAGATATACATATATATATGTCAATCAATTCAATCAATCAATTTTATTTATAAAGCCCAATATCACAAATACAATTTGCCTCACAGAGCTTTACAGCATACGACATCCCTCTGTCCTTTAGACCCTCACAGCGGATAAGGAAAAAAAATGATAGAAACCTCAGGAAGAGCAACTGAGGAGGGATCCCTCTTCTAGGACGGACAGACATGCAATAGATGTCGTACAGAACAGATCAGCATGATAAATTAACAGTAATCTGTATGACACAATGACAGAGAGAGAGAGAGAGAGAGAGAGAGATATGCAGGACATCCTCGGTAATGACAGTAGCTTACAACAACATTCATGAAAGTAATAATATTGTCGTTATAGTTCTGGCTACTGTGGTACAATATGTTGAAAGTATATATTAGTATCTGGCAGCATACATGTATGATAATAATCATATGTGTATAATAACAGTAGAAGTATGACTAATGACTAATGATGGCAGCAGCAGCAGCAGCAGAAGGAGGCATCTGGCAGGACCACGGCAGCAGCACAACCACACACGTCACACTATCCAGGCACTGCTGCAATATGAGTTAACCTGAGTATGTGTACATATATAACCATTATTATGGCTATGTAAATGTAATTCATAGTATGAATGGAAAATGTTTTGTAAAGACTACACGCCAACAAATATGGACTGAAGCAGAATTTTTCGGTAGATAAAAACAGCTTGTGAATATTGGAAATGATTACATAGATCTTTTCTTTTTTAATTATTATTTTGAGGACTGTACAAGGCTCTGCATACACTCTGCCTGCTGTATGCAGCACGGCTTCACCTCACTGATTTGTCACTGTCTGTCTAAACAGATTCATGGAAGCGATATTTCACAAGATCTGATGCAAGAGGAATTTGTGATAAAATGTCTATGACTATTTATTAACACTAGAACCACCAAGGGGTCATTTGTACCCCCTACCATTTTCAAATGCTTGTAACTTTATCACAATAAAACTCTAACATCTCTCTGCGAAATGCATGCTAGTTTTGACAGACAGACAGACAGACAGACAGACGACAGAAAGAAAGAAAGAAAAAAAAGAGGAAAGGAGAGGGATTTGGATCGTGTGGCCAATTTATGAACCAGAGAAAATGGATGAATGTCGAACAAGCTCTGGCGATGCTTCAGGACATAAGTGACGGAGAGTGAGGTGGGGGAGAGGTGATTAAAATAAGATAAGATAAGATACACCTTTATTGATCCCATAATTGAGAAATTCCAGTGTTACAGCAGTCAAGGAGAAAGAGTTAGAGTAAAGATTTTAAATTTAAACTTAAAAAAACAACTACATAAGTACAAAATACAAGAGACAGCAATAAATAACAATAACAATAATAAAAATAAAAATAATAATGAGCAGCAGTGAATGAAAATGACCAGTGGATAAAGGGAGCACATCAAGATTGAAGGAGAGACGGATGGGGAAGACACAACAGTGGAAATGAGAGAAAAAGAACTGGATGAGGGAGAGACCAATGATCCATCCTTTCCACCTTGCAAAGAGGACTCATCTGAAGATAAGGAGCCGGAGCCGGCATTCAGAAAAAGGCCCATATATATATATTAAAACTAAACGACTAAAATGTCGTGCAGTAGGGGCGTCAGTAGCACAGTGGATAGTGCTGGCGCCCCATGTATAATAGAGGTGATGCTTCGCTGCAGCAACTCCGGCTTTCAACCCTTTGCTGCATGTCGTCCCCCCACTCTCTCTCTCTCTCCCCCATTTCTCACATTGTACTGTCCATTAAAGGCAAAATGCCCAAAAGAATCATCTTTTAAAAAAAAATGTCGTGCAGTAGTTTCTAGCAAGATTACTGCACTTGCAAAACAAATTTTATGTATTTTATGTAGTGTCGGATCAACCAGATCTGTGTGAGGGCTATGCAACTGGAAAAGATGGGACTGTGTGGAAGTGTATACAGCCGGGATTACGCACTGGGAGAGCGCAGTCACAGAACATCTTGACTGAAGTAGCATACCCTCTAAATGGGTAACACATCGTCACTGTCGATGTCTGAACTACCACATAAAAGTGACATTTTACAATTTTTCACATTAAAAACTAAAAAAAATATTTTGTCTCTTAATTAATGTTAATTAATTAATGTTATTTTAAAATTTAAGTCTCATAATGAGCAATTTTTTCGAAACGATTTAAGTATTTTTTTTCAGGCACTAAGTTATTTTAAGAACGTTTCTCATTATTCTGAGAGACTAACTCAGTATTTTCAGATCGGGAGACCTCGGCCAATTGTAACAACATTTTAGGGTTTCCGTAATAACCAATGTGTTTATAACATTGATGCTGCAGCAGATAAAGGTGATCATTTTAATAACTTAAATACTACTGAGTGGCTTATTGTAACCTGTAATAATATAACCTAGCAACAAATTTATATTATTGTACAAAAGTACTGTAACTAATGGGCGTAGGGTGGGCGAGTTCAACTTTCCGTCAACACCCCCATTTTCACAGGTAACTTAGCCTGTCCCTTCCGCTGCAGGAAATAATAGATTAATTCTAGAAAGCTATAGCACTTTTCTCCTTATGAAAGTAACACAGCGATTATTCGACCAATGAGAATTTACACAAACGATAACGTCACACAACATATTTGCTAGTATTTGTCTTGCAGTGTACAAACCAATAGAGAAGTTTGAGGAGACTAATTGTACTTTAAGGGAGTAATTTTCCTGATCCTCTCTTCTGTTGCTGCTTGTAGTTGGTGCACTGAGGTCAAACAAGGCTTTGCAAGAGCTCTACCTTACCAACAACCTGCTGAACAGCTACCAGGATGCCCTGCAGCTAGGAGACCTGCTACGCTACAACACCACTTTACACACACTGGAGCTCAGCAGCAATGCTGTGGCAGATGCTGGTAGGACGTTCATCTAGAACAAAAAGTGTACATTTATTCAAAGATGTGCAGGGCAAAATTTGATAATTAAAAAGACATGTCTTCATTACAATATGAGTCTACAAAAGCACTCAGTTTAGAGTAGGTGGAGTAATTTTGAGGATGAGCAAGTCTTAAAGTTGAAAAAGATGTGTAGAAGCTGTGTTTTTAATCTTGGATGGAGCCAGGCTAGCTGTTTTACCCTGCTTTGAGTCTTTAGGCCCGTTTCCACCGCAGCAACTTCGGGGTAATTTACGGGGCCGGGGCCGTTGGTGCATGTCTCCACTGCAGGAACCACCCCCGAAGGACAGAGTTCCGGAACTTTTACAGGGGCTAAAAAAGTCCCTACGTCGGAGTAAGTACTCAGAACGGCCCTGAGAAACTCCTGGCTGGAGCTTGGGGATTACTTGGTGCTGATTGGATATACTCAGGGTGGGATGTGACGTTTGTAAATAACAACATGGTTATCGTAGATTAGCTGGGCTAACCATTAGCTGTTAGCGGTGTTTGTAATAACTCCGGTCACGGTCCGTGAGAAAAATATTTTTTCCAGCGGATATCTTAGTTACAATATGTGTCATAGATTACTTCCATTCAGTATAAACACTCCCCAAAAACTCTCGGACGCAGTGATTCACCTCCAGAAAGTTTAATGAGGAATTTTGTGAAACTGAAACGGCACAAAGACATACAGAGTAATCAGTCATGGCTTACACACAAAATAGACAGTACAGCTTAGCTACATTAGCTTTGCAACCAATACGGCAATGATAAACAGACTAGAATGCTGCTAGCAACGAAAGACATGAAGCTAACTTCGGTTAGCATACGGGTTAGCATTCATGAAACTAGCGCCGTATCCATTTCAGCGACCTACTTACACTCAAACAAATTTCACCTTAAATGTGACGACATAAAGAGCACTTACGGATGTTGCTTTGACAAGGGGAGAAAAGAGAAAAGCGAACGGCTCCGGAGCGGACGGTTGGCGAGCTCACGTATCTGCAGCCGATAGCCGCGCAGCGACTTCCTGTTTCCGCTCACTCGCCGGCTACATGTTGCTGTGGCAACACAACGTAAACAACCCACACTCGATTGCGGAGCGCCTCAGAAACACACATTCAAGCGGCATAACACGCATTCAACCAACATAACAATATGATTGAGCTAGGAAAGCAGTTTTGTGTTGCTGTGTGTGGTATTTATTCAGTTTTGGGGAAATCACGATGTCTAAAAAGCATCAAACTGACAGGACGTCATTTGTTAAAAGCCTCCCGTTGTTGGATACGACATGAAATTACTCCAGTTAGCTCAATCATGTTGTAACTCAGACATCCACTGGAAAAAAAAAATTTTCACGGACTGTGACTGGAGTTATTACAGACACCGCTAACGGCTAACGGCGTCCCTATGCCCCTATGTCGCCCTGTACAAAATGGTCGCGCAACGATTACATCACATAGAGAGCCCGGTAACTTTACAGGAACCTTCCTCCTACTCCACTCTCTCAGTGGAGACACAGCGGTTGAGAGGGCCGAGCGAGGGGACGTTCTTGTAGTAGTTCCTGCCCCCCAAATAGTACCAGGAACATCTTCAGTGGAAACGGGCCTTTTATCATAAGCTAAGCTAATCATGTCCTGACTTCAGCTCTTACCCAGAGTTAAAAGATGTGGCAAATAAACTCCAACAAAAAAAGTCAACATCGCACACAAGAGTCATTTGAGCCGTGCTTTTTGGAGGTGCATTCACAAGTTGTTATATTCATTGTACATCTTAACAACAATTCACTGAAAGAACAAAGCAAGCATGCCTCAGTGCATGATCCAATTCTTCGCCAAAACCTACAATTTCCAGGATTTAAGTTGGTAGTGAGATCAGAGATTCTTGTTTGAATGAAGAGGATTTGGAAATGGTAACACACAGATAGCAAAAGGATGAGAGAATGCTGGCCTAAATCAATTGCCCAAAGGCAGGCTTATAGCCACGGTCTACATTCACTGAGTCAGACTACTGAATGCACAGACATGACATTGATATCAGTCTTCTCATCTCACTCAGAAAAACCTTGAATAAGCATATTTGCCAAAATGTCAAACTATTCCTTGAAGATGCCAATTTACAGGTTACAGTTCACAATTTTCTACACTTAGTCAATGGAATTATAGCTTTTTTGATGTGTCACTTACAATCGATGTGTGAAGTGCACATAATGTAATTAATTACTATATTACTATGTGATTGTTTGTTAAGTGATGGGTGAAATATAAAAACAATTTACATAGTATAACTATTTCTTGATCATCTTCACATCTCACTCTCTGAAAGAAAGCTAGTCAGTGTAGTTTCCAGAATGTTGCATTATGCCTTTAAACATGAGGCAAAGTTGACATGTTGCAAAATGCAGTGCAGAGCAAATGTTCTGAGGAAGTTGTTCGCAATTCTGACACATAATCTCATTAATTATTAGTAACTTTTTGGCAGCCCCTATTCAGTTTTTGAACAAGGGCTGCCAGTAGCTTACAAGGAAAAACCACAAAACAACAGGATAGGTAAAGTGGGAGGGGTCTTCACTGTAGTTTCAGGTACAGTTGCTACTATTGTTTTTCCAAATTAAAACCACCACAGACTCTGTAACATCAACAGTGGCTTCCTGGAACATGTTCCAGACTATGATTGGCTCCATCTCTTGACTCCACCCCACTGGGTGTATGCGTTGTAGTTTATTTACATATCTTGACCATGATGAAAGGGCTGCATGGTCTTTCCTCCCAAATGGAGGCAGCACCACTTTGCAACCAGAGTGTTTATTTCACCTGTGGCAAATGGCAAGCAGGAACAGGACAACATCTCACATTCCAACAAACACACCAGTCCTGATTCACCATAAAGCACATGTCTTCTCTCCTTATCTCTCTCCAAGAAGTTCAGTTGAACCTGTTCAGCTAATTAACACAATTTAATGTTTGCTTCTTCTTTTTTTCACTATCCAGGTCTGGAGGAACTGTGTGATGGTCTGAGGTGGCAGACAGCAGGTGTGAAGGTCTTACTGCTGAGGAACAACCAGATCACTGCAAATGGCATGGTCCATCTGGCCAAGGCTCTGGTAAGAACCATAATGTCGGCTTTTAGTTTAGAACAAAATCAATGAATGCCAACAGTCAGTACACGTATTTATTCTAATAAAAGTTGCATTAACACTACAAAGATACAGACAAGTGTGCAGAGAGGTGTTGGAAAGGCCAATTTGAGGCCCTGTTTAGACGACAACGGTTTCTCTAAAAACGGAAAAGTCTGACCTTTGCATTTTAAAAAACGTCTGCGTTTATATGACAACGTTATTTAAACGATACCTGTTCACACGGAGCCACAAAATCAACTGGTAACACTGTAGTATGCACGTCAGGCCAATGGATGACAGTGTAAATTTGCAAAGCAACACCACGGCATGACGCCATGCGCCAGCGCTGAAGCGCCTTCCTCTGCAACGCGGTGATTACAAACCAAAACAAAGAAGACACAATGGCGAAAGCATGCACAGATAACTTTGTCTGGATGGACGACAAGGTGGAGTTGCTACAGTAACAGATCTACACCTCACTTCAAATCAACAGGGTGAGCAGCACAAACAGAGCTCGGCATTGTTGTTGTGACGGTTGACTTTCTTGCGCATGCCTAGTGACTGTAACCGTAATGCGAATGTGCGAAAAGTCTCCATTTTTCAGAGGAACTGCATACTGCAAGTTTACATGACAACGGAGACACTACCATTTCCAAAAAGTTGCACTCTGGAACCCATTTTCAAATTGTTGCGTTTTCAGGCACCCAAAACACTGCTGTCGTGTAAACAATCGGCCAAAACGCAACTAAAGTTTATCGTTTTCAGTTGAAATCGTTGTCGTATAAACGGGACTTGAATTTCGAAGGGCAGCAAAAGCATGACTTGCCCTACTCTGCCGCTGATTGGCATACTTTGACTTTGTTACCCTAACCTAAACTGATCTCATGCCTCTTGCCTAAACCTAAATAACCCAACCAACAAAGGGAATGAGTTCTAGCCAATCAGAGAGAGAGTAGGGCAGGTCACTGTCCTAGGAAATGCAAATTTCTATTGGGGAGGCTGTAGGATCCAACCAGGAAGCATTATGAGGCCTATGTTTTCTTCACCAGATAACTTTATTAATAATAATTTGAGAAAATAAGTTTGTTAACTATCCCACCATTACTCATTCTTAAAATAACTTGTTCTCATGTAAGTAATGTGAGATAAAATCCATGGTCCTCATTCCATGCAGAATTAATTCAAGCTAACATGAGATGTCAGCAGTCTCCCAGCTGGCACCAGATGTCAATATGACATTAGCAAGACGTTGGACTCTTAGGTTAAACACACGTTAAATTTTGGCTGGAGTGAAAATCTGGTTGACAACATTTTAAATGTCTGACAACCTTAAAACTTCATGTTGACATCACTATTATGACATTATGCAGATGTTGGGTTTTGTTCTCCATACCTCAGACTAAATGTCCTTGTTCTAAATCAAGATGATGTTGGCATGACAAGCAGTGTACCCAAATTTGTAGGTATCCCATGTATTTTGAAAGGTTGTCATCATGTGATCAGTGCACTGACAGCAGTAAGTTCATCAGCGTTTTAGCTGGGACTTGGCAAGATGGCGCCAGTGTGTGTGGCTGGCCGTCTGCTGCTCCTGCAATGCTTAGTGTCTTTATTGTTTTTAACCATTGGCACTAAACAAATCGAGTCTCTGCTGGTGTATGATTGCCAGTCTCTTTTGTTTCTCCTACAAAATACTGGAAAATTGAGTGCCTTTAATCACGGTGGACAGAGTGCTTTGCCCCTGCTCCTGGCGGGGATTCCGCCTCACCTGTACCGGGCCTCGGCCCTACCTTCTCGGCGGAGGCATCCCCGTCGCCGCGGCAGTCGCGGTGGTCTGCTGGTGAAGCTGAAGCTCTGGCTGACACGCTCGTCGTCCATTTCCCGGACAGGACATGGATTATTATCTCCTCTCACTGTGCCACGACACTTCCTTGACCCCATTAACGTCTGCCTGATACCTGTCACCGGCTCATTTGAGGGACTCCAGCCCCGCCGCCTCTGCCCTCCTCGGCGCTCTCAGCGCTGGGTGGACCATCGGCTCCTGAGGACGTTGCCCCGGGCTCCCTGACCCACCAGACCACAGGCTCCAGATCCCTGGCGAACAAAACGTTCATCCTGAGGGATTTTTTCAGCTCCCGTGCCTTGGATTTCCTGTGTGTGACAGAGACTTGGATCGGTGCCGGTGAGTCCAGCGCTCTGGTCGAGCTTTTACCTGCCGACTGTTCTTATTTTAACTCCCTGCGAACATCGGGTCGTGGAGGAGGGATGGCGGCGGTTTATAAAAACGTCTTTAAATGTAAGCAGTGCACCGTCACATCCTCAGTTTCCAGCTTTGAACTGACTTTATTTGAGGTGGGTCGTTCCGACCCGGTGCTGTGCGCTGTCATATACCGACCCCCCAAATACAATAAGGACTTTGTTAATGACTTTTCTGGTCTTCTGGCTGAAATCATGCCAAAGTATGACCGTGCCATTTTTCTTGGGGATTTTAATATTCATGTGTGTTGTCCTGATAAGCCGTTGGTGAAGGACTTTTTGAGCCTCATTGATTCTTTTAATCTGGTGCAGTGTGTGCCTGGTCCCACACATGAACATGGACACACATTACCTCCAATTTCCACCAGATGCGTGTTGGTTGCGTCTCCGCTCTGGCACGGCAGCGGAGCCGATTAGATTCAATTCTAGTCAAGGTATGTGTTTCCACCAGCTCCGGCAGTGCTGTGTTCCAGCTCCGTCTCAGCTCCGGCAGTCCGGAGGCCTCCGCAACAGATACGCAGCACTTCTATTTTTGCCGGACGTCGGAGCACAACGCAGCAATTCAGCACAGAGCAGATCGTGTGGGGCAGGAAGTCGTGCAGAGAAACACAATAAAACATCTGGTTAATTTTCAAAATAAGATACACAGTGTTCACGGTGGATCATATTTCCCTGCACTACACCTTGAAAACTACATAATGGGCAGAGGCAGGCCTGAAGTCAACAGGTCAGAGGTTTTTAGACGTCATTTCACCCCGTTGACACCGTGGACGAGGAGATATTCAGTCTTCCGGCGGAGCTGCACCGCTCCGCACAGCAAACGCAGCCGGTGGGTATTGACGGACGGCGGAGCACGCAGCGGATAACCAGCGCTGCCGTACCGCAACGGACACGCATCCAGTGGAAATCCGGGGTTAGACCTCGTCCTGTCTTATGGTTTATCTGTGTCTGTTGAAGTTGCTTTCTCCTGTGCAGATGTTAAATCTGGCGCCCCTGTTCAGAGCCGTCAGATTTTTAACTCTTTTACTGCCGGTCAGTTCTCCGTGGCTTTTAATCAGCTCGGTGTCCACCCTGCCTCTGCTAACACAGAGGAGCTTTGCTCCTGGTTTAACTCCTCCTGCCGAACCATACTGGACTTTGTGGCTCCAATAAAAACTGTGCTGCCTGAGCCATGGTTTAATGAGGAAACTCGTGCAGCTAGACGGGAGTGCCACAAAGCTGAACGGAAGTGGAAGAAGGACAAGCTGCAGGTTTCCCTCCAAATCCTAAAGGACTGTTAAAGAGACCAAAAGGAAATACCTGTCAAACCTCATTGAGTTAAATCGTCATAACCCGCATGTGTTATTTAAAACCATTGACACTGTTCTTAATGCCCCACAGCCTGTCAGCTTGGAGGCATCTCCTGAAATGTGCAATAGCTTCCTGAATTTTTTTATTGATAAGGTTGCTACTGCAAGGGTTCTCATCTCAGCCCCTGCATCTGACCCCTCTGTCCCTGTTCCTTGTTCTGCAGCTCTTGATAAGTTTGAACCTGTGTCTCTGTCATCTTTAGAAGATCTGATTGGCCATATTAAGCCATCAGGTTCTCCCTGCGATGTTGTCCCTCCTGGTTTCTTAAAAGTAGTTTTCCCTAGTATAGGGCAGTCGGTTCTGGCCATCATTAACAGCAGTCTGTCCTCTGGTGTTGTTCCCCCGAGTTTGAAACATGCAGTGGTCCAGCCCCTACTCAAGAAACCTGGCCTTGATGGCAGTGTGCTGGCCAATTTTAGGCCCATTTCTAAGCTGCTTTTTATCTCCAAAATCTTAGAAAAGGTTGTTCATGCTCAGCTAAAATCGTTTTTAGATGAGCATAATGTCCTGAAGATCTTTCAATCAGGCTTTACTAAGAGTTTTTAATGACATCCTCCTGGCAAATGACTCTGGTGACCATATAATTCTTGTTTTGTTGGACCTAACAGCGGCTTTTGACACTGTGGACCACAATACCCTAGTGGCTCAGTTATGCCACCTAGTGGGCATCTGTGGTACTGCACTGGAGTGGTTCATATCTTATCTGGCCGACAGAAGTATGAGTGTAAGCCTTGGAAACTCAAAATCCAGCTCTACTCCACTGCCGTATGGGGTTCCACAGGGGTCGATTTTAGGGCCCCTGCTTTTTTCTTTGTATTTACTGCCCCTAGGATCCATCCTGAGAAAGCATGGCATCTCTTTCCACTTTTATGCTGATGATAGTCAGTTATATGTGCCGCTAAAAAAGAAAAATGCCTTCTCACTCACACCACTTCTGGCTTGTCTTGACAACATCAAAGACTGGATGGCCTTGAACTTTTTAAATTTTAATGAGGAAAAAACAGAAGTGACGGTGTTTGGTCCCAGTGGCCTTTGTGAACATCCCCCTGTTCACTTGGGCCCTTTGGCAGATTTTCTAAAGCCAACAGTCTTAAACTTGGGTTTTAAGATGGACAGTGATTTTAAATTGGATCAGCAAATTAGCTCTAGTGAAGTCCAGCTTTTTTCAAATTAGACAGCTGGCTAAGGTGAAACCTTTCCTTGCACAGCAGCACTTTGAAACAGTAATCCATGCCTTCATTACATCTCGGCTGGATTACTGTAATGCACTTTATTTTGGAGTTAGCCAGTCCTCCCTCGCACGTCTCCAGTTGGTGCAAAACGCAGCTGCGCGCCTGTTAACTGGAGTACGTAAGAGGGAGCACATAACTCCCATCCTGGCCTCTCTCCACTGGTTGCCTGTGCACTTTAGAGTCCATTTTAAGATTCTTTTATTCGTTCTTAAATCTTTAAATGGTCTGGCCCTACCTCTCTGAGCCTCTTCACTCCTATGCTCCTGCTCGGTGCCTCAGGTCAGCTGATCTCCTGGAGGTACCGAGGTCCAAACGGAAGCTCAGAGGGGACAGAGCTTTTTCCATTGCTGCTCCTAAATTGTGGAACGCGCTACCCCTCCTCATTAGACAAGCCTCCTCACTGTCCATTTTGAAGACTCGTCTAAAAACCCATTTTTATTCCTTGGCTTTCAACTCCGCATGAGACTCTGCTTCTGTTTTAGTGTTTTATGGTTTGTTGTTGTTGGTTTGTTTATTGTTTTTAAGTTATTTTAAAAACAATAAACAATTATTTTAGTATGTATTTCCTGTTAATTGTTTTATGTCCCTGTGTTGTTTTGTTTATTTATGTACAGCACTTTGTTTCAGCCGTGGCTGTTTTAAAGGGCTATATAAATAAAGTTGAGTTGAGTTGAGTTGAGCAGTAAACAAGGAAGCATCCCGAGCACTAGTTAGGCTGGTGGCAAGCTGGGAGACAAATCAAATGGATAACTTCAAAAGTAACTGTCTTTTAGTATCAAAATTTCTCTTCATGTTACTGTCCCTCCTCCACAGCTCAGGGAGGACACACTATCAAGAAAGGAAACAGAGGGAATTTCAAGCTAAACTTTTAAAGATATATTCTTGATTCCATTCCTGTCAATGAAGCAATCACAGCAGCCCTATTAGGTTAGTTAAACTGAGTTAAACAGTCCAACTGATACCTGCTTCTCTTTATCCGGTACTGAGGATGAAGAGTGTTGGCCTCATCTGGAGAATTCCCCCTCTAAAATAGTCCCGCCTCCACACATTTCACTGTACACTCCTAATAACATGCATTCCTTCCACCTGATTGGCAGCATAAACTGCACCTTCCTGTCATGTGAGTGGCGATTGTGGAAGTCAAAAGGCTAGAAATTAAAGGCCTGCCTTGTATGTTCACACACTCATACACACACACACACACACACACACACACACACACACACACACACACACACACAGACTTCCCCTGTCTCCTCCAGTGCTACCAAAAGAAGGAACAGTTTGATTAAATAATAGATGTGTGTTAAGCAGGGGTGCTCATGTGGCCTGCCAGTCATGGGGATAAGTAGATGTCCTTGCAGGCCATAATGATGATAATTAGACCCGTAGCTGGTCGTGTCGAATATGATGATGAGGAGAGCTGTTATTAACCTTTCTGGTTGGTGTATGTGCTTTTCCCCTCTGTCCTCGTGGCTTGTTGGGGAGCACATATGGACCAAAATCCACTTCCACCTCTAAAATTTGGCCAATGATGTGAAAATTTACTCTTTGTTAAAAATAAATAATTTAAAAAATCCTGAGGTGAATATGTCATGCAAGGCCCCTTGCTTTTTTCCTACTTTGTGTGTTATGCTGTTTTTTTTTGTTTAAAGCCAGTATGTCATGTGTGAAAGCATACTGTGTTTTTGGTGGTTTCACACTCTTACCCCCCTCAAACTTCTCACTCCAACCCTCCTGTGGTTTACGTTTGACAGGCTTCAACCATGCTCGACTCTCACACACTCTGAACAAGGCAGTCGCCTCTTTAATTGTCTGCTATTATCCCTCGTGCATATCCATTCGAGATGCTCTTCCTCCCTCTCCTCCTCCCCTCTTCACCGGAGAAGCTTCTTGCCACGCGTTGGATGTGGCGGTGCCTCTGTGTGCTGCAACTCAGCAAGGAAAAGAAGGGGGGGGGGGGGACCCTCTCAAGTGTGTTTGTTGTCACCGTGGTGCAAATTAACTCAGAAGAAGACGCTCTCCGGGTCTGTCGGTTGCCTTCCTGGCTTCTTTTCCGCCCCCGCGCTCCCTCTCTCTTCAGAGCAGTGACCAGAGGAGTTTAACAAGGGTGGCGAGGCGAGGGGGCAACTGAGGAGTGGGTGGCACGTTCCTCGTCAAGCTGTTGGGCAACATGGGCCTCTTGCGCCCCAGACACCCCCAGCTTTATGTGCCAGCTAATCAACCTTCAATGCTAATGTGGCTCTGGAGAGTGGAAACAGAAGTTCTAAACATTTAAAATGAAAGGAAACATTTTAAAAAGGAATAGTAATCATTGCATGATAACAATAACAATAATAATAATAATAATAATAATAATAATAATGACGATTAAAACTAATCAGCTTTCCCATCCTGAAAGGATACACACTACAAAGAGTCTAAAGCAAAGCCTCGTTGTGGGGTACAGTCACATACTGATTAAAAGTCTTCAGTTTTTGTTGGTATTCAGTCCAACCTGAACCTGGCTCTAGTCTGAGCAGTGTTTAGTGAAAGGTAAGAGCTGTGATGATGCTGTCTTTCAGCCCATGCTGAAGGTCCTGCAGGTCCTGGATTTGGGTGAGAACCTCCTGGGGAATGAGGGGATCCAGGTGATCAGAGAGCCTCTGATGGTGAACCGCTCTGTGTTGCAGCTCGGCCTGGCCCAGACAAACATCACATGTGAAGGTAAAACAACACATCTGTAAAGAGTCTTTTACATGCCACGCCTTTTTTGTTATGGTATTTGGATTAACAACTAAAGAGAACACAAAATACAGTAATTTCACTAAAATAAGGCCATTCAAATAATCTGTATATTTTATTGTATTTTAAATTGTTGTTTACATTTAATCTTCATTTAATATAGAACTAGTTCACATATATAGTTGCAGAATAATTGTGTTGAATTTTGTCACAAAATCACATCTTTGCTTTCATATCAACCATTTGCATATCTGATGATTGTTATTATTATTATTATTATTATTATTATTAATAATAATGATAATATTACTGTCAAAAAGCACAGTGTTCCAGGCCCCAAGCTAACAGTTTGTCCAACTAACACTCCAAAACTCAAGTGTTGTAGAAGACTAAGTAAGTTTGAGAAGGTGGAACTGATTATATACTTGGAATTTGTGCTTATTTAATTGATTTAATTTATCAGTTAACTATATAGTTCTTTTCTTTCAATTGACTTAATTTAAAAATGAACATACTCATTCTTGAGAATTGGGACAAAACCTAATGTTTTTGGTTATCAGTTATGCTGTGAAAAATTTTACTGTTAAATGAAGTAATTGGCCAAACTTTCATCATAATGGATGAGATCTTGCAGAGCTGACAAAAAGTTATGTATTTAAACATTTCACAGTAGTTGTAGTGAGCAGCCATTTAATTTTCAAAGTTGCTAAGAGTCATCTTAATACTGATCAAATATTCATTTTTAAACCATCATTCTTATTTAGTTTGGATTTAGAAGGGCTAGGGAGTCAACCTGTTATGGTTGAGACACAACTGGTAATAATATTATTGAATTAATTTATCAAAATAGAGAAAGTTCAGCAGTCTAGATATAGCACATATACTGCATGTCTTTTACAATTGTTTTATTCTGAAAAAAAAAAACCCAACATTTTTTTTCTCACTGCCCGCTGTGTTTTTACCCATGTCCATACCCATGAATTTATGTATGTATAAATATATATATATGTGTTATATATATGTATACACACATATTTTTACCCATTACACAGCTTTTTTCCTGTGGGTACATGACCTACACCAGCACTGTGTGTCCCAAATCTGGGACACATCTTGAAATGGCCAACATTCCCATAAAAAAATATATATTTTCAAACAAAGACGGTTTTAGCAGAGTACATTTTGACACTGATGTTATCAGTATGCACTGTTACAGTGGTTTTAGATTTTGAAGGCCGTTAACACATTTTTGAATTGTCTGAAGTTGTGATTTCATGTTTGGGACAAGGCTGTTCTTTGGCACAGAGAAAGTTTAGAAGTTAAAAAATGAAAGCAGATCAAAATATTTCATAAATCATTAATTTCATATAAATAAAACCTTCAAAAAATAATGTTTCAATAGAGGCAGAGCTGCTCTGGGTGCAGAATAGGGTTAATGCTTGAGCCAGAGTACAAGCCAAACCGAAGATTTTTCTAGCTGGGGAGCTTTTCACCACAGCATGAAAGAGTTAAGGGATTAAAGAAATGTCATAGTCAATTACCTCGATCAGCAAGCAGAGCAGGCATCTCTCATATATTACCAGCAACTCTCCACTGTCTCAATTTTAATGAATTTTAAAACATACAATTACAAACGAGAACTAAAACAAAATATAAACAGTATCCAAAATATATAGAGAGCAAAACTATAAAAAGCACTGGAATAGCACAGTAAAATGCACCAGTCCAGCCACAGCAACAATGTCACTAAATGGCCACTAAAACTCAGTCCCAGCTATGGCACAAATAGGATTACTGCCAGTAATTTTGCAGCCGGCAAGCAGGGAGTAACTGTAGGGGAGCATCACCTCGAAGCACCTCCACCTGGAAGAGGCAGCACTTTTTGGGCTGCAGTTTCAGGCCATGTTAGTGTAGACACTGGAACACTTCCTCCAGGTGGCACAAGTGGCTATGGACATAAGGGGAAAACACAACCATGTCATCAAGGTAAATTAACAGCAGGTGATTTACTAATTTTCCCAAGCAGCATTGCATCAATCTTTGAAAAGTGGCTGGGGCATTTAATAACCCAAACGGCATCTAGTTGAAGTGGAGTACCACCTTGCTGCTTTGAGTCCAGTCAATGACTGATTCGATTCGAGGAAGTGGGTAGGCATCCTTCTGGGTGAGGGCATTTGGCTTCCTGTAATCTACACAGAACCTCCAGCTCCCATCTTTCGAGCACAATTGGAGCGGCCCAACTGGTTGCTGCTGTGGTATTTTCGCTATGCCCTGGTAGGGTGGAAGGGGCCTTCTGGTGGTGATACGTTGACACTCTTCAAATGCTTGTGCCCAGGTCCATCCTTCCACAAGAGGCAGTGTGGTTTTGAATGCTGACAGCCTAGGGTGGTTACCCTGAGTGAGTGCAGACCAAACAGAGTAATTGATGTTCATGCCAAGTGCACCCTTGTCTGGGCCTAAACAGTCATCATTTTCAATGACCACCCCTTATCCTGGCTTTGACACTTCCTACCATGCAGTCGACCAAGACGTATCCAACATAAGGGATCTTCAGGCTATTTACAACACACAGTCAGCCAGGGGGCGCCATTCACGCTGGTCAGGTGGGTGTCTTCAAGATATTCCCTAAACATGCTTAGACTCAGTAAGGTTACTTGTGACCCAGTGCCAAGTACAAATGGTACACTTTTCCCATTCATCTCCACACAAACATCAGGACACTTTGGTTCAAGTGTGGGCTCTTTATCTTGGGTGACTACCCCCACCACTAGGCCCTCAGTCATGGGGGGGCTAAAATTTCCTACGCCCAGATGGTCTGTGGGGGCACTGGCATTGGACATGCCCAACTTCGCCACAGCTCCGGCAGATGGGTCTGCCCTGTGCATCCAACTGGTACGCTGGCACTATTACCTGTTGCTGACTCTTTTGAGGGACTCATGTTGGGGTATAAGCATGGGCAGTTGGTGGCTCTCGGGCTGCAAGGAGGGCTTTTACCTCCTCCATCAAGCTGGCTGAAAGGGCCTTCCATCTGTCCCTTTGTCTCTACCATTAGTCCCTATTGCAGCTCTACTTGGATCTGGCTTTTAAGTTGCTCCAGATCAGAGGCTGTGTGTCACAGGGTTGGGGCAACTTAGGCCCAGGATGGACTCTTGTCCTTCTTGCAGCTGTTGTTCTAAGGCCTGAGCCTCCTTATAGGCAGACTCGAAGGTCATGTGGTCATCCCGCTATATCTGCTGGCTCAGCTCTTGCTTGATGGACCCAGTTTGTAAACCTACTATCAACTGATTCAGCAGTAGATCATTCTCCTCCTCAGTTCCATCTCCATCTCGCTCTCGCCATCTGAAAAAGAGTTTCACAGCCTCAATATGAAAACACTCACACTTTCATCTGCCTGCTGCCTGCAATTAAAAAACTGCCTCTCAGCTGCACTTTAGTTCTGGTTTAGCATACAGTCCCTGTAGCAGAACCGATACTTTTTTTCCAGATTCTACCAACTGCAGTTCTCGCTTGGTTTCTCCTTCTAAAGCACCCAACACAAAATCAGACTGTTGCTGCAATGTCCACCCAAGCCCTCCATTCTCCAAATCTTGTTTTTCCCCATCAGATATTGGAAACCCATGCAGCCCCCATAAACCATGGCATAGCAAGCTGAGTGGTTCTAGCTGTACTGCTATTAGCCTATGCTGGATCCATTTCCTAACTGAAAAGAAGACACCACCTGTGCAATAAAATCTCAATTTTAATTAACTTTAAATAATCATACAATCACAAATGAAGACTAAACAAGATATAAACAGTAATTAAAGTATATATAACAGCCGGATTACTGCCAGTCCAATGTTCTTCTCAGCCAGGGGCGTTAAGTCATTGTTGGCAAGCAGGGAGTCACTGTAGCAGAGTTATGAGGAGAAGGATCCTTGTGAACGTGGCCATGACTCGCTGTTGCCTTCTCTTACTTCGACTACAATGATAGGTGGCTCTGTTTCCAAGCCCTCTGTCCGTCGAGCCTATCCTCAATGACTAACTGCTCCTCTCAGTCTCTCAGGCCCTCCTCGCACCGGTAGCGCTGTCGAGGCGAGCACGGAGTGTCCTCAGTCACTGTCACAAACAACAGGAAAATCTCACATGCACATGCTCTTAAAGGTAGTTCACTTTCCTTCACTTGTCTGTATTGCATGTTGAACTCAACTCTATGGCTAGCTGCTCATCTTGGTCCGTTCAAGCCTCCCGTGTTCTCCCTGTGACTGCTCACTGTCATGTCGTCCCCCATCTGCTGCTTGGCATTTGCATTTATGAAATTGTTCACCGTGTTCTCCAACTGGTCACACCTGCCACTCATTAAAACAATTATGTCTAGCCGCTACCTCTCGTCAGTCTTGCACAGTCGATGAGTGGTGGAGGGGGTGTGTCTAGTACTCAGTCATTCATTGTAGTGCAGGCACAGCCAAAGCACACCAGTGTCACTGCAAGAAGACAGCAAACAATAAAAGCCACATGCATAAAAATAAAACACTGAGACTGCTGCCACAATTCACAACTGGAAAGGTGTAATACTTTGACAATGCCATACCTAAAAACTGCAGTCTAGACAAAGTAGGTTATTTAGGGTAGCAAGTCAAGAGAGGTTTTCAATATCAAACTACCCTTGTGACCTGGGCATGCTACTCAGCTAGCCCTCTTTAACTTTTCAACCTTGTCTTTTGGTGAAGGAGCTGTGGCGTTGGCAGAGTTTCTTGCAGAGAGTCATCAGATTCAGCAGCTGGACCTGCGTCAGAATGACGTGAAGGTTGGAGGCCTGATGGCCTTGAGTCTGGCCCTGAGGATGAACCATTCGCTGACTAGCTTGGATGTTGACCACATCCTCCCACAGGAGCAGGTAGGTGCAGCTGTCACTGTAGCAACAGATCTGCATGCTCTAGTATGTGATTTTTCACTGGATTGTAAGTGGTTGTTCAAATTTGGCATATTCGGAGACAATTTTAGCCTTTATACAGTGGTGCATGTATTTTACTGTGCTACAGGCTTAGCTCCCAACGAGTGTCTGTCATTTCACAGCTGCTTGATCTCTTGGGGGGGTTGTGTGCTTTGTGATACTGATTTAGCTGATAACAAGAGTCTGTTGTTGCGCTGTGGCTCATTCTTTGGTTAGGGGTGTGTTTATGTTAGTGTGCTACTGGCTTAACTCCTAAAGAATGTCTGTCATTTCACAGTGGCTCAATCTTTGTTTCAGCTCCCTTAGTGGACACGCCTCCAGCATCTCAGAGCAGAGAATATGTACTTGGTGATTTTTTACTCATTCAAATTTGACTGGATGGTTAATAACATATTTTTCTGTGACAGATTCATTACATGTTTAATTTTGCTTTACCCAGACCTTATTTACTCCCTGCAGAAAGTTATTTAGTACACCACTCGTATTTGTACTTTTGCAACACTCTGCAACATTGCCCACATCGTCACATAATTGCCAGTTAACAATATAATGTTAAACCATCCATACACCCACAAATCAGCACAAAACATGGATCAGGATAATCAAGATGCCACTGCAGTCATCTGCAACTGTCTCAAACTATATCAATACAGAGAACAATGTTAAAGAGGCTGGCTGTCCTAACACTGCCTAGTACAAATATTATTTGCCTCAAAATAATATATCAATAGTCCTAAACTAAGACTAAGACTTATTTAGAAGAAAAAACAAAAAACCTTTAAATGTCATATGAACTGCATTTAATGGGCCCTCAAACAAGCTCACTTGAGTCGCTTGCTCTCCAAACCATGGCGTTAACTTGTCAACTAGTTATTGTCATGTTTATAGTTATTACTAGTTATTACATGTTTATCACTAAAGCAGCAGTTATACCTCATGAGGAGGAGTCTCATTTGTCAAATGACCTGTTCCTCCTCCTCAAAGTCTGCAAGGACTGTCCATGTCCACATTTGCATTAGCAAATAACGACAATTGTTTAATTAGTAATTATGTTATAACTAAATTTAGGAACAGTAATGTTCTACATGACTGTGTTATACAGACAAATTTAAGGTGATTACAGTAACATATTACACCCAACACAGCACAAGTACCCTCACTGTAAACCCCAATCCATCGATGACACAAAATTTTAATGTAAATTCTACACAAATTCCCCAGATAGTCAAAATAACATAAAAATGTTAGGTTCACTTGACACAAAAACTCATCCATTGTGAGTTTATCTTAACTTTTTACTAGCATGGGTAGGTGTCACTGAAGGTCTCAGAAAACTGAAATTTGAACATCCATGACATACATAACAACTCCATCTGCTGCATATGATAACACTGAAAACACCAGAACAGATACTGTACTAATTAGACCTGGTTTAATTGTTCTGTCAAAAGGATTATTTGAGGCATAAAAATATTCCCCGGTGTTATGAACTGTGACTTGTGTTGCTACAAGGCTGTATATTGACCCCTGCCTGGTGTCGACAGTCCAGACTACTAGTGATGCAGCCTGATAGTAAAATGGATACACTTTGTGCCTTGGCTCTGTAGGCATTAAATGATTATTGGTGCTTTCATTTAAAATTCCCTTCCTAATTTAGAAAGACAGGGTAGTAGTGACTGAGGAAGACTCATCTTTAACGTCATGTCTTTTGTGATATATTCAGAGTCACTCTGGTTGCATTTGTCATTTGGAGACACAAGTAAGTCATTTGTGTCTCATCAGTGATACTTGTTTTTTTGGGAGGTTTTTTTGTTTTGTTTTTTCGTCTACCATCCATGGCTGCAGAGGCCTGAGGAAAACGATGCCATAACTTTAATACATGCCCCTGCTGGATTCACAAAATAATTACCCACACTTGCCATCTGTTTGTCATGATTTTATCTCTGCTAACTTATTTGCATATTAAAGCATTAATTAAAATCTCCAAGGAACGGAATGCTTACTTTAAAATTAACTCTGAAGGCGATCCGTGCACAGCTTCCAAAGTTGTTTTATTTTTGTTTGCAGTGGTTTTCTGTTTGTCTGCGTGTTGTTTACACGATTAAGTCTGATTTTTATGAAATGTCTCCTCTGGCTAAAGTCAAGCGGCAAGATGCGCCAGATTTTGGAGAAGCAGCTTTTAAGAGCCATGACGCTTCTGTGAATGTGTGTCATTAAAGCTGGGACTTCTTCGTCTCCTTCCTCACTTTTTGCACATGCACCAAAGCCTCCATATTGGCGGCTCTGTTTTCACGCTCCTCTAAGCCGCCGAGAGACGTGATTAGCATTTCCACCATTGTTGGGAGTTAGTGTGGCTGGATATTTTAAGGGAATGGTAATAAGGGAATTTTTAAGCTCTGTCAGGTTTTGGAGTCACACAGCTGGGATTTGTCTTGGCGTGGCATATCCAGGTGGGAGGAGTGACGATTGTATTAAAAAGCAAATCTTTCCATCAGAAAACAGCGGGTGGCCAGATCAAGTGTTCTCGCTCAGTCACATTCCCTGGGTCGCCAAGGAATATGTGAAAATTTCATTCTTGTGACGGAAAATAAGTGTGGGTATGAATGTGACTGAGTGACGAAGGGGTTATGGCAGCACTTTGTGTGTGTTTGACAGAGTCGCTCATATGGAGTTTGTGTGTTCCTACATGTGCCTTTTGTATGTGTGTGGCTTTACGGCGATGTGGGGGGTGATTGAAGATGCGCATATTTAAAAAGCGAGAAAAGAAGGTGGCAAGAGGGGAGGAAATCTGGGTCCTCTTGTCTTTGTTTACAAGAGTCTGATTTTTCATGTCTGTTGCCACGCTGCTCCATTTGATCACTGGCCTGTTTGCTGTTAATTATTAATTATTTACCCATCTAAAATATTCATGCACCCTGGCCCTAGTGGAAAGCAATCTTTTCCGAGGGGCAACTTCTCTCTGTAGCCTTTACAAGGTGGAGTTGTTTATACATCCTTATCAGGGGACTCTGTCAACCCAGCTAATGCACTAAACTTCCCCCTCTCATAATCATGGGTCGAGGACTAGGGAGCCTCAGCAGCCTGTTTACCTGTTTGACGCTTAAATATTTGGCTTTGGATTTAGCCAACGTGGCGTCCTGTCAGCTGTTCTCCAGCAGAGGAGCTCAGTGATAATGCTGGAGAGTGTCCTCTTCTGAATGTCGACCCAGCAAGGTGTAGCTGTTAGAGCCTGTCTCACTGAGTGATAATTACAGCAGCATGTAGTGTGTTTGTTGGTGTGTGTGTGGAAGGAGAGGCAACAGGAAGGAGGTTCAGTGGTTTGTTTCAGTGGTCCAGTGGAGAGGGGCGACAGGAGCAGTTGTTATTCTTTGACAGGAAGCCAAAAGGACAACAAGGTATTTAATGCTTAAAGGTTAAAGGTATTTTTACCAACTTTACTTCTGTTTTGTTAAATAAAGCATTTACATCCACTTAGGCCACTATATCTGGTACACCTAAAACCTATAGGAATAAAGCATTCTTGCACACTAGCTTTTTACTTTGTGTAGATCCACGTTACAGCTTGATCAGACAGTACATTGCGACATGGCTGATGTCATATGAACACACCTGGAGATTTGCAGTAAAGTTTTCATATGTCTTTCCTTCATGTCTTCTGACCATTCATAATTTAACCATAGACTGTATAAATAATGGATGTAGCTACTGTGATGTCACCCATTGGTTTGTGGACAGCTGTTTTGAAGCTTTGAGTTCGGCATTTCACCTGTCAGCATCTTGGCATTTTGCAGCCACAAGTGACCATGTTTGAGTGAGAGGGTGGAGCTGTGGTGGAGCAAAGGGTGGAACTGAAGGAGAGGACACTATCAGCAGACAGTCTAGGCCCACCCTTAATAATGCGTAACTTAAAGTCAAATGTAAATGAGTAAGTTATAAAAAAAAAAAAAAAAAAAATCACCTCCTGTACTCTGTTACTGATGTCTGGAGCCAGTCTCAGCTGGCCATCCAAGAACTGCCGTTTTTGTCACCTCTGTGTTGGCTTGATTTTGCAGGCCCAGAGGTTGCTTCGATGTTATTGGTAAACTGCAGTGATACAAATTGCTGGGTTGAAACTTGCTGTTGTATAATGTGCACTTTTTGTAGTCAAAAATGTGCACATTTGACATCTGAATATAATGCACTCCAGTACAACATCACAAAGTGTGGTCTCAGTGGTAAAACCAGCACACTCTCACTCCAGCCTCATCACATATTGACATTTGGTCATGGACTTTCCACAATGAGATATGGCGTGCAAGGTACCCTGGGTGCGTTGGTTGTTGACGTAGTGGGATGCCTTGTCAGCTTCATCTTATTGCATGTGTTGTCTGTTTTCAAAATACACTTCTGTTTTCACAGAAAATTTACAGTTTGCACACAGTCTCTTTCAAAATAAACTCACTACGTTGGCACAACACCACAAATTGATTTTTTTCTGTTGACAACAAATGTACATGGTTACGTTAAGCCAACACACACACGGTTGGATTTAGGAAAAAAAACACAAGGTTTGGCTTTACAGTCGTAGAGAAGCAAACACTGGCCTCGAGGGTGAAAGTTGGTGGTTGTTGGACCCAAACACCACCCTCCTGCCCACCCTACTCGGACTTAACTTTCGTTGTTGCCCATGTTTCCCCAGGTTTTTAGTATCCCGGTTTTGATTGTTTTTTTTTTTTAAATATCCTGGTTTTGTGTTTGTGCATGTAAACACCATATCCCGAATTCAGAAACTGGGTTATGCCCTTTTCCCAGTTTCAAGAAACCTGATTTTGTCACCTGGAGTACTCTGATAGAAGCCGGGATACTGGAGGATGTATACACCTTATCCTGGTCTCTGACGGGGATAAGGTGCGTGTACTACAGCTTCCTCTGGTTTCATGAATGGTTCAACTATGTCACACAGCCGGCTGAAGGATGCCCTACTCATTCTTAAGTTTTCTCTCCACTCTGAGGGCCCTATTTAGATGGTCTAAAGTGGACGGCGGAGGGCACATAGTCCATGTCGCAAGTGTCATTGCTATTTAGATGCAGGCGCAGTTGTCATTTTCATGCCCTGCGCCCTTGTCATCTAACTAGCAAATGAACTTAAGCTCCTCTGGGTGTGTTGGTCTAAAAATGAGGAGTGGTCAGGCGCAGTCATGGCGTGTTCCTAAATGCGCCAGTGACCAACAAAAACCTGGTCTAAAGTCAACGGCGCAGTATTTTGCTGTTAAACAAGTTAGTAATATGCGTCTCTAGGCGGGTACACAACGCGCGTGCACTCTGCTCAGACACACACGGAGCAACCACACATATGCAAAAGATAACAAATAAAAATATGATTACAATGTGAAAGGTTATTATTGTACACATTAAAATATTTATCAGAAACATGTCTTAATGGTCAGTCATTAATCAGAATGATCTAATTGCAGTAATAATGATCATCATAATCCGGGAGGTCTGCTCGCAGTGTCCGAATATACGGAACTGCTCAGGATGCTGGAGAGGGAGCTGGGCTCTCTAAACTCCTGGGATAAAATAAAATAAATTGAATAATTTACATTCATTTGTTGATAGCGTTTCTCTCGTGTGTGCGCGCACTCTCTCTTTCTCTCTCGCAGTCTCACTCTGTTTCTTTTCTTTTGGCTTTTCTAAGATGACAGATGCTGAATATATACTCCCTATCTGATGTTGTGGCTGTTTGTGGCTGACTGAGAGGGACTTGAACTCAGCTGTGTTAATCAAATCAGGTTGGGTTTCCATTACGCATGCCAAACGTGCCAAACGGTGCCAATCCCCTTTGATCTGACATCAGATGTGACGGGACAGTCGATATAGAGATACATTTAACGTCTCCTCAGCTGTAAAACACTCACTCTTTCCAGTTGGTAGGTCCGCCATCTAACTAGCTCTCTGCCGTGCGCTCCAATCGCGCCTCATTTAAAGGGAATGAGAGGTGACACTCTGATTGACAGAGGTCTAATTTTTGTCTTACTTCTAAATACAATAAATATATCACCTTTCCCACTCAATCTGTTGTAAACAAAAGATGTAAAAGACATAACCCACGCCTCCGCAGATAGGATGCAGTGATCAGAAAACGGGTTACTGGTATTTATCATGTATACAGGGATATGAATAACCGGGTTTCTCTGTTTTCCATGTAAACATCATATAAGCCTCAAAACCGGGAGACTAAAGACCTTGTAAACACAGTCACTGTGATGTTTACTCTTCAGTAGTTTTCCATACTTGTAATATGCAGCCATAATGAGTATTCCTATGGAAATCAGATTGCTGTTAATGTCTAATATATGTTGAACAGGTCTGCTGTGGTTAGTCTTTATTTCCTCCAACAACCTTGACTGTTCACACTTCAGTTTAGTTTACTGGATTTAAATTACATTTCTGTGAATGTGAGAGGTATGGGAGTGACATCTGAGAACAGATACATGTGTTTGTATGGGTCCGTGGAGACACACTGCTGTGGGAAATGTACTGCGCAGAGGGCACCATTTGAAGGAGTGTGGAGTCTTATTTTAGGAACAGCGTGAAACAAAAAGGTCTCTGGGTATGTTTTCGGGCACCCTTCCTGTCACGGTCAGTCCCAGTAGGGTGGCTAGGTGACAGGACGACCTGACCATGCATGTAGTCGGCACTCAGGTTTCAGTTGCATCATGATGACACTGGTGCTCTGGGGAACAGAGTACGTAGGCAGACAACAGCAACCAGGCAGAACAAACCTCCCAGCAGTGCCTCAGAGGGCAGTGGAGAACACCTCCGAGCAAGGGGGGGGCAGGGTTCACACTGTTACCAGATCAGTCAATCACCTACTGGAACCACACCACAAAATACAGCTCACATAGCTCAGAGAGCATAAAGGAAAGGATGTTTTTAACCACTATTTAACCAAGTGAATCACTTCAGAACATCTCATTTCTCATGACCTAACAACAGAAATGCAGCCTTTAATGGAGAATCTCTGTGTCTGTATACGATGTTAAGAGTTTTCACGGAATCAACACCTCCAGTATTTAATCTTAACTTAGAGTATGCGCTCTTGTATTAATTAAAAAGACTTTAGACAATAGTATCTATCAAATACAATATTTAATATTCTATGATGTGTCTGAATGGCTCCCAACCTTGGACCAAACTGTGGCCAAAATGTACAGATGATGACAAAGGGACAGATGATGCTGAGTAAAGGATAATGCCCAGTGAGGTGTCCATTATCAGGAATATACGGATGGACCCCATCAGACAGTTATGTCCATGAGGTCCATTCATTCTGGATAAAAGACAACTCAAAGGGCATCATTCCGTTTATACCATGGCAACATATTCTCACTCCAACCTCATCACATATCAACATTTGGTCATGGACTTTCCATGTCGACACATGCAAGGTACCCTGAGTTGCTGACATTCTGGGATGCCGTGTCAACTTCGGTCTGTACTTCAAAATACATTTTAGTTTTCACAGGAAATGTACAGTTTGCATACAGTCAGTACAGTACAGTACAGTACAATACATACAGTACAACACATCAGATTTATGTTTTTTTTTCCTTCAACAAAACATGCATGTGGTTGGGTTTACGCAACAAAAGCACATGGTTTGGTTTAGCAAAAAAGAGCAGGGTTTGGTTTTAAATCTTACAATCTGGAAGCGAACACCTCCTGGGTAAAAGTCAGTGGTTGATAGGTGCATTCACCAACACTCCCGCCCACCCTACTCGGACTTACACTGCCCTAACTTTTGTTGTTGTCCCGCTGCATTTCCCCCTGATGCCACCAGACATCATTAGATAATAACTGCGACCAGCCACATAGTATGCCAACATGAAAGGACCTTTTTTTTTCATCTGTGTCTGATGCCAGAAGTCACTGACCAAGCGGCAGTTTTCCAATACTTACGACTGAGACCTGGCTGAGAGTGAGACCACTTGCCCAAGTCAAACACCTTGGTAACACCCAAGGGTTTGACTAAAACCTGGAACAGTCATTGCTATCCCATAATGTTCTTCTGCAATGGAAATGTTGTTTAGTACTCCAGTAAATAGGACCAACCGAACAATAAATATAATGCAGTCCCTCCAGAATTTCCAGATGTTACGATTGCAACAATTAACTGAGCCCACTCCTGTGAATTCCATGTACCCTTGCAATTTTGTCCAATCGCTGCAACTTTACCGGCAATTTGAAATCAGGTAAATTCTCATTTCACTCAAGCTGCATGCAACATATTGATCTGCTCAGCACCTCTCTGCCCCCCACTCTCTTTTTATCACGGGACTACTGCTGCACCTGGGACAGAAGATAATTGTTAGTGTCACATTGATAATGTTAAGACAGAAGTAATAATCTTTGGCCCTGCTCACCTAGCAAGCATATTATAACTGTTTATTGGTCCTCTGGCAACCACAATCCACAGCAAGAAATTTAGGCATTGCTTTTGATTCTCATTTGAAATAAAATCATTGCTAAAAACATATTTCACAGGTAAACTCTCCATTTTAATGCCTGATTTGAACTTTTGTGATTTGTAATTGTTGTGTTTTACTTTCTTTTGTTCTGTCTTTGCCTCTGTATGCACTATTTTCTATTAGTAATTTTTTTTAAATTACTGTAATGTTAATGTCTTATTACCATACTCTTTGTGAAACATTTGGTAACCTTGTCTAGACAAATGCTATACAAATAAAGTTATTATAAAGCTATGCAAATTAAGTTATTATTATCGGATTTGAGCCAGTTTGGTGCTGGTGTGAGTGGCGCTATAATCCAAACATGCAAGACCCCCACAGCTAACCCTGAGTGGGCCCTTTCCTGCAGAACAGAACAGGCAAATTTTAACATCTTTTATAGTGGAGAAAATTATCATTTTAAACACACAGCTAAAATAGCAGACCACTTTAGAACACTGGACATAGATTGTATTATTGAAATGAGTGAATGTTGGAGCTTTTTACAAACTATGTAGTGTCATAACTGTTGTCAAGCTGTTGGAGGCCATTAGGCTCTCCCTCAACTGATGGTGAAGCTCCGGAGCACACAGTGGTCTTTCTCTAATCTGATGCTAACTCTACTGCCGTGTCTGCCTCGTCTGTAAACAAGCCTATTCTTCCTGTAGGTCGACATCTTTACAAACAGGAAAGCCTGTTTCATCCCTGTCGACCACGCTGTTACCTACTAAATTCTTCTGACAGACGGGGGGATTGATTTATTGACTACAAGATGTCTGACTCTGCTACAATAGGTGGCGATATGCCTCGTTTCAGCTTGTTACTATTGGACCTTTTTCCGGTTGATCTATTACGTCACAGACCAAATAATCAAAAACAAGTTAGCTAGCAGCGAACTGGTACCATCGTTGATAACTTTACAGCTCTGTATATTTCGTACGTGCTGTATACTTTACTTTTTCTTCTTTTCTTCTGTCATACATTTCATGGTATTTGACTTCTGGGTCAAAGCTCGGAACGGAAACAAATGAGTTTGGACCTCATTGAGTACATGCAGGAGTAACTTGACTCCCAGTAGCAATATCTGGGTATGATAGTCCGACTTTGAGAAATTCTATTAAGTACCATTTCAGTCGTACTAACATGTTTACATGCACTTTAAAAGTCTGGGTTTAGTCAAACTAACAATAAATCAATTTTCTCTGATATCATGTGAACATAGTGACATAGGACCATCATTTTAGTGCTATGATCAAAGATATCGCCACTTTTCCTTCACTTTGGTCATCTTTCCTCTGGAACAGCCCAAAATCACACAGTGTATACTGGGCTTTAGTTGATATTGTACTTGCAAATTCCTGAACAAATTTATAATTTTACAGGATCCCTTATGTCTGGAGTGTTTGGGCTGTTGCATGTTTTATCAGGTTTGTCATTCAGTGTTACCTCCAAATTTGTTAAACCATAAGTTTTCCAGTAAAAATACAGATTTCCTATGTGTCCCCAGTAGCAGCTATGGCCCTGATCACTTCATACTACAGAGATAATCACTCTGAAAACTATTGACAGGGAGGTCTGTGGATTATCCAGAGTAAGCAGGGTGATGGTTCTGAAAAAATAAACTGCTGTTAATTTTTTAAGAGCAATTTTTCACTGGTTGAAGCCCCACCAAGAAAATGTGATTTTCTTACCATTGTATTGGGGCAGAAACTTCAGTCATATATCTCAAACCTTGGATGCATAAAACCGAAGCTATCTGCATGGATAGATAACACTTTTTTGTCATTGGTGTTATTGGTGACACTTTAATGTAAAAAAAAAAAAAAAAAGTGTATAATTTCAGTAAATTTAATCACAAATTTGTGACCCATCCACCTAACCACAATCAAGAGAATCAGACTGTATAGTTTCCCAAACAAAGAAAACAGTTTTGAAAACCATATTTAAACCATTGAATATGCAAATAAAATGTGTCAAGAAAATTGTCCCATCAGGTTTCCCAGACTGTTTTCAGAGAGACTGCTGTCAAATCAAAGCTGGAAAGCACAGACTAGTTGATACGAGCTTCATATTATCACATTACAGAACCGGAATTTTCAAAGCCACATAACTCCTGTTGTGTCCCTCACTAAAAGTCACTCCAACAGATGAGGGGTGGGGGGGGCTTGAGTTGCTTAGGGGGAGTTGATGGGGTTGGAGGGTGGGGGGCAATCCCCTGTCTCTCTGCAAACACAACAACAACAGCAGCAACACACTCCTCGCTGCACTCCTGATGTATTTTCAGGCAAAAACAGGCATATTTGCCAGCTGTGTAATTTACTGCGGCTCTCATTTGCATATTAAAGCCTTAATTAGCCCCTCTGAGCGTGTGTGTGCCTGTGTGAGTGTTTGTGTGTGAGTGAGGGGTTGGGGGTGTAGAGTAATCACTTGGACGTGTAGTCAGGGGAGTGGAGGGGGGGGATCAGCATTTCGGGGTCTGGATTGGGGCCGGAGGGGAGCGGATTCACTTCCCGCCCCGGTTCCCCCTATGGACCGGGTGGTTCTGATATGGAGTGAGGTGAAGCTCTTTGATGAATAACACTCGACATGTCTCCTTGTCATTTTAAATCAGTCCCACTCTTCCAAACCAAGAGGTGTGACCTGCACTATCACAGGAAGAAGGGATGTGTTTTTTATCCTCTCAGTGAGTGGAGGTGATGGGAAACTGACAGTCAGGGGAGTAGGTGGGAATAAGGAAACACTGTACTCTTTTTAAAGTGTTCATATTATCACAGTCAAACTGTAACACAACTTTAACATAGCCACACTTAGCACATAGTGTTAACAAGTGTTGATTGGAAGCCTCTTGAAATGTGATTGTCCCTCAATTTCCCCCTCAAGTAGCTTCAAAGTTACATATTTAAATTCTGTAGGTCCTTGTTTAGCAATTCACTGAAACTGGTCCACACAACCAGGTTCAATTATGAACCTAAAGCTGCGCCCACCATGACATTAAACTACAAAGTCTTGAAGTTTTATGTGTTATTTTATTTCCTTGTAATGCACTTGATCTCAAATAGATTTCAAAATACAGTTTTGTGGGTTTCAATCGTACAGTAAAGAGTAATAGTTCAACATTTAGGGACATAATTGCCTTCTTCCTGATGTTGACATGAAAAGACTGACAAAAATCTCATATCAAAGTAAAAAGCTTAAGCCAGTTCAGGCTGTTCTCACAAAGTTTCGTATGTTTTCCTATGAAAGGCAATGCACCCAAATTCGTATGTATCCCACGTTTTTTGAAAGGCTGTGATCATGTGACCAATGCACTGACAGCAGTAAACAAGGAGG
Organism: Epinephelus cyanopodus; assembly: GCA_026686955.1. Taxonomy (NCBI): domain Eukaryota; kingdom Metazoa; phylum Chordata; class Actinopteri; order Perciformes; family Serranidae; genus Epinephelus; species Epinephelus cyanopodus. Next base: position 3,833,613 of record CM048928.1, read on the forward strand.
CAGTCCCAAGCGCTTGTACGGAGCCAGGTTGGGGTGGTGGATTGGTCGCAAAAGACTTTCGCCCAGGACTTTCCCCTAGAGTCATGTGTTTGGATCCGAGTGAACTTTGAGTGAACTTAGAGTCATTTTGAGATCAGACCTCACCATATTTCTTTTCCTAAACCTAATCTCAGTAACTTTATGTTAATTATGTAACTGTACGTTAAGGACATAACATTATTGGTTGGGTGCAAATTTGTAGGATATCATACAAACTGTTGTGCAACACACAGCTAGGGCTTCTGTCTTCCTCACCATCATGTCATGACCTCATATTACCTTATCTTACATGCCATGCAAATGCAGTATTTCGCTGGAATTTCCCACTGTAGCAACTGGAGATCATGCATGAAGCTTGATATTTCGATCTAAACTAATAACCATAATAGCTAAGGCTTCTGTGCTCCCTGTCATCATGTTGTACTCTCCTAATGGTGTCATTACGCAATACTGCATGTGTGAAACAACAATGCGTTTTCACACAGTTTTGCACTATACAAACCATAGCGCAAGAGGAACGAGGCCCTCCTTTTCATTTGCTCATAAAAATTAGCATATCTCAAAGAACTAAATAATGTACAGAGTTAGAATAATGGGATGTTGTTCTTATCTTTCCACCCTGATTAAAAACATCTGATTTTTATATTATTATTTTTTAAAATGACACAATTTCAATACTTTGATCAATTACTATGGTTTATTGACCACATCTCTTTTTAGCTCAGTTTGCACATAACTTAGAGTTATGAAGCATTTGAAGATACTTTGAAATGACACCACAATAAGCAAAATTACCAATGTAGGCCCTCGCGGATCATTTCTATTACAGAAATCGAAGGGTTAATATTTGCACAGCCACACCGTCATTGCTTTCTCCTTGATACTGCTCTGGGCAAATGTATTTCCTTGTATGGAGAAATACGGGTGTGGCAGTATACTGATTGCAGATAGCAGGCATGCGCCTTTCAATTTAGAATGATTCTGATTCACTGCACGGTGCTTAGAACAAAATCAGCCAGTGCACATGTGTCATGACTTACTTTATGCACTGAGTACAAGCATTTCAATGCACATATTAGTGAATGAGGCCCATAGTCTGTCTGTATAATACTGCATAGTATTATTATTTATCTGTCATCCACAGAGTGAGCCCAGCTAACATAAATGTACAGTTTTAGTGGTGAAACTAAGTTGCTCTATCAAAACTTTATTCACTTAGCAGCTTTGCAGACACACACCACACAGTGTGATTCGACATTTTTTTAAGGAGACACAAGGTGATTTTATGCAGAGGAGGCTTTTCTCAGTGGTCATAGCCCAGTAAGTGCACATTCCCCATTCAGACATGCAAGATGCTCGCTCAAACAACTTGGCATAATGACCAAAACACTGGAAGTTCTGCAATTGATATGGACCTCTTCTGCATAAGGGGGCATATGTATATAAGCTCCGCATAAGTGGGGGTATCGGATCGCATCGCCTTTCAACAGGCATGTCCTGAGGCGCCACGCTCAAACAGTCACCCATCAGCAGCTGGCAGCCTCTCATCTGACTACCATGAAGCCCCATGCGTGTCTATCTCTCTCGCTCCCTTCATCCACAAGCCACGTCCCTTTCACTTTTGAATGGCGGGCTGACTGCAGAAATTGCCCCTGTCCACCATGCGCGCTGAATATTTAACTATGAATATGAAATATCTTGGCAAGACTTCAACCACCTTCAAAAGTGAGAGCCCCTCCAACTCTGTCAGCATATGCACACCCTCCAAGTATCCAACTCATGGATCGATCATCCCATCCCTGTATGGAGGGGTGTCTGGAGAGGAAGTGGTGAATGATCTTCCCCGGTTGGGCACCTAAGTCACCGATTGAAGGCAAAACTTCCAACACTAAAGCTCTGTGGATGATAAGGTGAGGCATCCCTCAGCACAGTACAGGGTTCTGGTGGAAAGAGGAGACTGACAGAGTGAGGGAAAACATAACGGCTGAGGAGTTCTGCTTTGGCGGATTGCCTCCTTTTGCTTTTCTCTCCATTCAAGGCTCTCCCTACATCCCCTCTGCCAGACAACTTTCCCCTCTCCTTCACCTTAATCCACAAAGGGGACAGCTATGCCGATTGCTGATCAATACTGGCCTGTGATGATCAGCACTTAACATGTTTCATCCCAGACCATCAGTAGGAACCAATTTGTTTATGGAGATTTAATTCATTTAATGTTTAAAAGCCGGACTTGAAAACTTGGCCTGTGTCAGCTCATTGGGTTTGTGTTGCCAACCTCCACAACCCCCTGCTCAGTATGGAAATAAAAAAGGACCTAGATGAGAGGGAAGAAAATTTGGGCACGTTCAAGGCCACGGTCAAACTGCGCTGTCTACACTGTGGGACAGCAAACTTCACCTGATTAAGCCTAAAGAGGAAAATGCTTTTATTTGACAGTGTCTTAGCACTGACTTTCAGGATATTCAAATGGTAATTCATTTGTTTGGTACCACACTACTGAATTTTTTTTCAGTACTGTATCCTTTAAAAGGGTCATGGGAATGACTTTTTAAATTCCCCTAACTCAGAATTTGAGTAAACTCAATCTACAATGAACTTACTTAATACTTTTGTACCTGTGCTACAGTGTTGTGGCCTGTGATGCAAAACTTTCAGCCTCTGTAGAACCAGTGATATGTGCAAAAATGAACAACCCGAAGTGTACATTTTGTTTGAGAGAGAATTCTTTCTTTTTCTCTCCTTTCCCCACACCAGCCGTGTTGCCGAATGTGACACATTCATTGCCGTAGCTCACAGTGGATTTTCCCAATACTCAGAAGGAGTAGCCTCGGAGCGGTAGCCCAAATTTACTGAATGGAATAAAATTTTTGCATGCTTTTCTGTAAAGTTGATGCTGTGAAATAAGATAGTGGAATATCCTTAATCACTGTGGACTTACATATGAAACAATAGGCCTCATCCTCTCATATGGACAGTTTGCTCTCTGACCCATACCGAAAAAAAGCCCTGACAGGTTTCAGATCAAATTTGAATTATTTTGTTAAATTTCACTTCATAGAAATGTCATTTATTAGTTTATTAAGAAATCTTTCTCTTTGTCTCTCTGTCCTACTGTCCTGCCTTGCCTGTCCCTCATCCTCTATCCTAGCAACATCCTCCACTGCCCCCCCCCCCCCCCCCCCCCCCCAAGTCTGGTCCGGGCACCATGGAGGGGAGGTAATTGGATTTGTTGTCACCTCCACTGGCTGGCAGGCCTGGCCTGTCTGCTCAGCTTAGTGATGAAGACATCAGTGTGACAGGGACCCTGGGAGAGGATCAGCTGGTGTCCTGGACGCCACTAATAAAGCTGTGGTCATGCCATGGCCATGCGGCCATGGCTGCAGCCAGCTGTTACCTCTGCCACCTCTCCTCCAGAGCTAGTGCCCATTCCATAGCTTGGGGAGTAGTGGTGTTGGGGGGTGACATGGTGAATGAAGAGTGGGCAGCCTTATTAAAGCAGATGCCAGTCCCCCCCTTCGCTCTGTCAGAAAGGTCAGAGAAACACTCACCAAACACTCCTCTGTGGTTCCGGGCAATGCTAGCACAAGGCCCCGGTGTCCTGGCATTGCCTGTGACGTACTGTGTCGCTAGGCATCTTATTAAAGCACTGACAGCACTGACAGGCTAGCCAAAGTCAAGGTCTGCAGTTTAGGCTTCACTACAGTTGTCCCCTGGTTCACCCCATTAGGGATCAATGAGTTATGTCCTAAGTGTCATGCAAAAAACACTGTATTCAAACAGTTTAATTAATGCAAAAAGAAATTCTAGTTCCTACACATGCTTGCACATTTTGAGAATTAGTGTGGCTTAGATATAGAGATGGGAAATATTTCCTCTTGCAGCTTATAAAAAATGGGTGTGTAGAGTGATGGCTCATACAATCAAGTCAGTTGAAAGTACAACATAGATAGATGGACTTTTCAGGTAAACCCAAAACCAAGCTACTTAGTGTGTGTGTGTGTGTGTGTGTGTGTGTGTGTGTTACCTTTTGTATCTTTCTGTCAGCCCTCTCTAAATTTGGATGTTTTTGTGTGTTCACGACCACAGCACAGTTTGAACTCTTCATGAGCTCTTTTTAGCAGCTATTTGTGGAGTTTGATTCGCAGGGTCAATAAGTGATCAGTCGATTTGATCAGAGCTGATCAGATCAGATTGACGGATGAGAGTAGCAGCTGCTGCAAAGGCAAGTGAAAGCAAACTCTCAGACCCAGCCAGTGGCATAAGGTGGTTACTATGGGCCGCAGTGCATGCTATTGCGATGGGCCCTTGTGAATGCAAGTTAGTAGTTATAAGGCGCACAAACACACCACTGGCAACTGTTTATAAAATTCCAAATGAATCTGATTTAGGGAGCGTTGCTACTTTTTCCTTCTGTTCGTTTCTCTCTTGTCTTTTCTTACTGCCACTTTTATGTTTGAAAGGCAAGACTACTTGCTGGACTTGCAGATGTGTGCAGCTCGTCAGTCTTGACAGATTTGGCACCTAAACTAACTACTGTATCATATAATCTTGTCACTTGATCAAATAGAGACTTGCCCTTAAGCAACATCAACATACATGTTACAAACAATCATCACTGCATACATTTGACAAAAATAGCAAAGAAAATAAGAAATTATTCATTTAACTGAATCGTTTTTTATATATGTATAGTTTATTCATACAATTTCTAGTTCATGTAGAATAAGCATATCATTTTGTTATAGATTGCTACTGACTATTTTACAAAAAATTAGTGAATGGCACAATTTTTTATGTAATGTGAGGTGTAGTTTCAAGGTGGCAGTCCGAATCATTTGCAAGGCCCCCCAACCCTTGGGCCCCAATGTAACAGCACTGCCTGCACTGTTTATCTTTACGCCCCTGGACTCAGCACAATGAACAGTCAAGTTTAACTTTCACTGCGCTTAGAGTTCTGCTGTTCCATCTGTGCCCACATAACGCTCTGAGAGTGTGGTGCTATGAATAAACTTACAGCATACATTTTCCCATAGTACTCCTAATGAACGGTCCAGTTCCAAAACTAGAGAATTAATATGTGGCATCAGATGTTGTTATAGGCAGCCACCTTGAATAAATGAATCTGTGGGAAACCAGGATGGGTGAATGTTGGGCTTTAACAATGGTGATGCATTCATTAATTGTTGTATGCACTGAAGTGAGTTTGATAGCAATCAAACAAACATTTCTGTCCATCTATGGTGCCAGGTTGGTAAATGGAGTTTTTCAGTTTGAAAGCATTAAATGAAATCAATCAGTATTCACCTGTGGCATGAAAGGATTGGCTGAAATTAATTAATGAGCACTTTGGAAAGTATATACTGTACTCAAAACTCCTAAACTCAGGGCAAACATGGCTGACCATAGACAATCTGCAGTTAGTGAAACCCCCCCTGATAAACCATCACACATACTCCCAAAATCTCAGGTTTATATCCAAGAAGTGAGCTGCATCTATCTAATCCTTCCATCCTCTTCAGTCTGCTATATCTAAAAACACATGTGAATTATCAATGGTTGGAAAAAAAAAACATACAAAAGGAAACAAACACTCCATCAGAATTTAAATGGCCTTATAGGAGGAGAAATGAACAAAACCTGTATGAGATGAGTGCCACATAAGCAATGCATGCATCCTTAACAAAACAATAGTGGAGAGTGGTCCGTCATTATTTTTTTATTTGCTGCGTGTATTATTGTTGTCTGTACTATGAATTTAAATATGATTAATAAGGAGGAGACATTAAGTGTATTTCACTTTTCATAAAGCTAGGGAGAGGCTGCTGTCCATTTAATGTTATAGCTGCTTTATTAGATGCTCAGTGGTGAGTACACAGTCCAAACAAGTAAAAAGAAAAACACACACAAAGGAACTTTCCTCTGCAATTCCTAGTTGTTTAGTCAACGCAGTAAACTCACTATTGATGCATCTGAGGATACATCCTATTGTTCCCCGCAGGACAGTAAGGTTATATTTAAGGTGCTTTTATTTGTATGATTGAATTTGTGCTCATTCAAAGATAGAGTAATAAAGGATTGGATGATTTTAAAACAGTTCAGTTATTTTTTTCTCTGGAACAAATTGTTTGAAGAAATAACAACATAAACAAGATAAATAAGAACAATCAAAAAAACAAACAAACAAACAAAAAACATCGGTAGCAGCTATCAGCCAAGTTGTTATTTTAAACATCAGTATCGGCCCAGAATTACTGTCTGTGTCTCTGTTCCATGTTTTTCTTCTCACTGACTTGGTCAATCCATGTGAAATTTGGCACAGTGGTAGAGGGTCATGGGAGGATGCGAATGAAGCAATATTACATCAGTTGGCCAAAGGGGGGCGCTATAGCAACCAATTGAAATTGCAAACTTTGAATGGGCATATCATGCCCCATATGTCGTAGAGACATGAAACACAGAGATGCCTCTTCTCATGAGGAACAAATTTGAAAGAACCCATAACTTACGGTTATATAGACCGTTTCAAACCGGACAACATAAACATTCTAAATGAGTCCCTTTGTATTTCCTGTTTGAATGTATGTTAATGCAGAAGCTGACAGGGACTAAGCAGGGACCAAAGTTGTTGCCCTAGCAACAGAATAGCAATGAAACGGTCCATAGATTTTCCGCCATTTTGAATTTCTTGAAAAACACTTAAAATCGATCTCTTCTTAGGAAGTTTTACCGATGTGCATGAAACTCAGTGAACATAATCTAGGGACCAATATCTAAAGTTCCCTCTTGGCAAAAGTTGGAAAACTTATTAAAACTGAGCTTCTATAATGCAATGAATATTGCAGAGGGCGTGGCTCATCACATAAAGGTGTATAACATCTCAAGGGTTTCACCGATCACCACGCAACTTTGTAGGCATATGACCACACATAATCTGAAGGGACCCCTCCATTATTGACTGATCAAACAAAATGGGGGCGCTAGAGAGCTAATTTATATCTAGGCCTAACCGCCATATTGATTTTTACTAAGTTTGGTACATATGTAGAACAGGACGCCTCAAGGTGACAGGAGAAATTTAACTCTATTTGGCAACTAGGTGGCGCTATAACAACAGAAAAATGCAGTTCCTTTTACTAGCCTGGTGTGACTACACAATTCTGTCTAAATTACCCTGAGAGTTATTCATATTCCTTTAGGAATCGAAAGTGTTTTTTATAAAAACGAATAGTATGTGTGATTATTGTTTTAACAGGATAAAGTGGTGTTGTGTCAGTTTGCCAAGTGCCGTAATCCTTGAATGCCATGACTCTCCCTCTCTCTCTCTCTCTGATGCGCTGTCTACTGGAGCTAGATCACATGAATGATAAATAATTGCTATGTTGTCTGAAGCATAATTTTCTCAAGGGTAATATTCATACTGGTTTAAATAGACAATTTGATTATATCTCTACATCTTTGCTGAGCGACAGTTTGGTGTGAAAGGGATTTAAGGCCTATACCTTATAGATACCTGTCCCAAATACAGGCCTGTTGATTTCAGTGGTATATAAAATGATTACTTTTAATATTCTGTATTTTACTTTATTTCAGTACTATTATTTTAAACAAATGTGAACATCAGCCTCTGCACTGTGAGACACTACTGTAGACTCTTAGGCTTTCCACCACAAACTGACTGTTGACTGACTGACTGCTGTTTAGCAACCCAAGAAAATGATAAAATATACAAATATAATGCCATTTCCATAGGAAAGGTACAATAATAGAAATCTACTGAACCGTATGAACGGCTGAACTGTATTGGTTGTAGGTGCTGCTGTGGAGTGTGAGCTCTGCACCAGGAACAATTAGTGAAAGTCTACCTGCAAACATACAGTGGCAGCGCATCACATGGCTAACATTACCCAATGTTATTAATGGGTTTAACGACAGAGTTGGGATGTTTCAGCTTCATTGGGAGTTTGTTGGGACCGTTTAACGGCTCTGCATTTCATGTTAGCCACTGCTGCTGTACTTGTCACATGTTGCTGCTTGCTTAGTGGATGTTTGACATCGACATGTGATACGCCAGGGACCCTGAACTTCTGAGATGCTGTGTCACTTGTAACATGCATAGTGTCTTTTCAAAATGGAATTCAGGAAATGTACAGTTTCTGCTCGTTAGATGCATACAGTCTTTTTCAAAATAAATTTAAAACATTGGTAAACCACCTCAAATTATGTTTATTTCCTTGTGCAAGAAAGGCATGAGGTTTAGAAAAAAACATCATGATATGGCTCTACATTAATACAGGAAGCTAACACTGGGATCTTGGGTGAAAGTCCAGGGTTAGCTCAACTCATCCATGACCCCTCCCATCGGTCCCATGGGGACTTTCGAGCTCCTAATATTACATTGTTACCAGCAGCGTTTCAAACTGACACTGTCTTGCAGTGTATCATGCCCCTGTGACAGGTTCCATTCCAGCTGCATTATTGACTGATGATGCCTGTCCACGTATTATACTGCCATGAAAGCTGGCTTTTGGTGTTGGTGACTGACAAGGAAATAAAAAAAACCTGACAAAGTTTGTAATGAGAACAGACCTAAATATTATGTTTCATTGGAGTTATTTCCATTCCTAGTTGCAAAACAGCAGTGTCCTGCTGCTTTGGAGAACATGGTCAGGAGGCAGGGAGCATCTGCAGATGGAGATGAAGCCTGCAGTTCCTTTTTCAAATTTTACAAAATACAAAATTCCACACAGTGCCACTTCAAGGCTCCTTCTACCAGTTAGTGAGCGAACAGATCACGACAGATGGCTTGGTGGTTATTAACAGTGATTAAGATGCTCTCTGACAGATGACCTGGCATGACTATGGTGTAGGTGACCTATATTCCATCAACACACACACACTAACACACCTCACCAACATGGTAACCTCGGAGAACATGTCGGGGGTGACTGCTGTCACCTGAAACATTTCCGTACATATGGCAGCTCTGCTCAGGCTGAGGCTGTTTCAATGACCCCTTCACATTATCTGCTTTCCGCTCTCCTCTGCCTGTTCTAATACATTTGAAATACATTTGTACACATACACACTCTTTTATACTATATACAGTATCCACCAACATGCTCTCATAAGCCGCAAGAAGACATGTATGAAAAATATTTGCATATATTTACTAATGACTTTATCAGATAATTGCTGTGTGCTGATGAATAACAGCTGCCGTCAGCTGATGATACAGATTCCTCACTTGTCATCTCCTCTGGCTCTGTCCAAACAGTAAGAAACATACACTAAAGTCATTCAGAAAGTCAGCCTTTCATTCCTACCTTCCCTATTCCAATTTTAACATAGAACTAAATGCCACAGTGAAGAGGACTTGGGGGGTGGTGCTCTGTTTTGTGTGAGAAGTATGACTTTTAAACAGTCTGTAATTCAGCCACCTTACAGACAACACAAAGACAAAACTAATAGCGAAGCAATCGGCAGGGTTCGCCCTCAGGGAGTCCATTTGGGAAATGTCACAGATGTGGAGGCTTTTTACCGAGCCTTGGATTGCATATTCACCTGTGTAAAGACCCAATAACAGGAAGTGCTGCGGCCGCTGCTACTGCCAACTCACTCAAAGTCATTAAACGCACAGAGGTGGCATTGAAGACCATTGGAAAAAGCTGAAAAGGAGACTAAAGTTAACCGGTTCAGGAGTTACAGTGGAGGGGGTGACCAATGGGAGGAGCGTCGGACATCCTTCAAATGGCTTTGAAAAAGAAATTAAAAGGAAGCAATAACAACTGTACTTTATGCTGTCTTTGTGGTTCAAAGTTAAATTATTTTGAATGGAAGTAATGGTAACCTAAGAAGTCTCTGAGGCTGTAGCACAGTGGTACTTTAAGCTAAATGCTAATGTTTAGCATGTAATATTTATCACTGTAACTATCTTAAAGGAACATTTATTTTCCGTAACTGCTTTCCTCTTGGGGGTTGAAGGGGGGCTGGAGCCTATCCCAGCTAACATTCGGCGAGAGGCAGGGTACACCCTGGACAAGTCGCCAGCCTATCACAGGGCTGACACATAGAGACAGACAACCATTCACACTCACATTCACACCTACGGACAATTTAGGGTCACAAGTTAACCTAACCTGCATGTCTTTGGACTGTGGGAGGAAGCTGGAGTACCTGGAGAAAACCCAGGCTGACATGGGGAGAACATGCAAACTCTGCACAAAAGGGCTCTCACACCCGGGATCGAACCAGGAACCATGAATCCTCTTGCTGTGAGTCAACAATGGTAAAAACTGCACTACCATGGCGCAGTTGCTGTGAGCCGACAATGCCCAGTTCACCCCAAAATAATGGAAAAAAACAAAACAAAAAACCTCATCACATATCAGTCAGTGTTTGGTCATAGACTTTGCACATTGAAATATGATGTGCAAGGTACATGACAATGATGTCCTGGTACATCTAGTGATGGGTTACAGTAATGATATTACTTTTTCCAATAACGAGTAATGTATGTAATTACTAATAAATTGTAATAATATTATTGTGACCCGAAAACCAAATAATTGTTACAATATTACTTTTGTTATTACATCACTACCAACTTTAAATATAACAATCACATCAGCAGATTCATTTTCGTTATTTGGAAGATAGAAACACTTACCTTAGCAGCTGGAAATTTTTCCATTACTTTGATTTTGTCAGAAGAAAAGATGTCAAGAACACTGTTACTGCAGGTAGCCAGACTAAAACTCTTTCTACTGCAAAAAAAAAAACAAAAAAAAAAAACACATTCTCAAACCTTTTGTGTGAAACACCTACTATGAATGACAGCACAACAACATGAAGCCCCAGGAAATACACCACACCAAAGGTGAGCCCTCCCAAGCCATGGACGTCAGCTGAAGTCCTACACTGGCTAAACAACCAAAACTGGATTTTACTCGTGGGCAGCTAGAAATAAGTAATGAAACTTGTAACTGGATATGTTGTGGATAAAATGTCGCTCCATGAGAGACTCCATCTTTCAGATAGAAAATACTGGTCACAGGCAAGAGAAAACCCCAGGTAAAAAGTAAATAAATAAAAATCAAAATAAGACAAATAAAATACAATTATTTGCACACTATCTAGGCTTAGCTACACTTACCAGTGATCACCCTGACATTCATACAGAGGCACACATCTTAATTTCTGGGAGATATACAATTATCAATTTTACAGGGTGTAGCAGAAAAGCAATATAACAAGTAGTGTAAAGAGTTTCTATTGGCAGGGAGTAATAAAGTAAAGTAATATTATAACTTTTGAAAAAGTAATGAGTAATAACATAGTAATAAAGATAATAGCAATAGTATATTACATTGTTGGGGTAATGAGCCCAACATGACTTATGGTTAACCCCACCTTAAAATTCAAACCAAGCCAACGAAGTGAATGTTCACCTCTCATCATTTGTGTGAATCTGTTTAATAGTTTGTGTCAATTTGAGTAAAACAGTCAATAAACAAACTTTACAGATAGTAGCTGTAAGTTAGCAAGAAACAGACGCAGTGTGTGAGAGTTTGCCTGTGTGTATTTTTGCTCACTAACTCCAGTTCTTTGTGTCATTTTCCTCCAGACTCTCCTCTGTTCCCTCTCGTCCATGTTACAATCATGAGACATGCATAAAGCCTAAGGATGAGTGCACATTTTTCAGTCATGTTAAAACATTTGTAACTGTATGCTTGTTGTTTCGTTATTGAACATTTCACTAAATTCTGCCTCCAAAATCCAGAGCTTGATTTAAAGAAACAGAGAATTTGTCAACATCAACAACATCCAGTTAGAAACCACAGGAAAAAAACAAAGTAAAATGGAACGTAATCTCCTGCAGCCACAACAATCAAACAGAGCTCTACCTGTGTTGATTTATGGTGGAAAAAAAAGTGTGAAGATCAATTAGGCAGAATTAAAGTGGTGCTGGCTTGGGAGAGCATGGCCGGGGGTCTCTGCGGTGGTCTCTCCAGATAATCAGCAGCCCAGGGCCCTCCATAATCAAATAGAGGAGTGTTAGCTTTCACACACTGCTGCTAAAGAGAGGGATTAGAAAGTCACACAGCCTGATAAATACAGGGGAGGATGGAGTGAAGAGAGAGAGAGAGAAAGAGAGAGAGAGAGAGAGAGAGAGAGAGAGAGAGAGAGAGAGAGAGAGAGAGCTGTAAGGTGTGTGTACTGGTAAGTGGGGCAGTTTATGGTCAGGGAGTAGCTGCATTCTGGTAGAACACTTGTCTGTTTTGTTGGAGAGAAACACTATGCCAAACGAAAAGTTAAAAATAACAAGTTTTAGTCACTGGCTTTGATTACAGAAACAGATTTAGTTACATACTGTATCAGCATTTCAATGTAGCGCTAAACAATGACACAAATGCATGATTGTAAAATTCACACTAAAACAGAAAATCTTCCCTCTTACTATCCACCTGTTAAGCAAGATTTGCAAGTAGGACGAAGGCTGGACTACCAACCAGGCAGCGGTGTAAGGTAGTTACAACAGGCCGCAGTGGACACGGGCCCTTGTACATGCCAGTTACTAGTTATGCACCTACAGTAAACTGGCTACCGTATAATTTTATTATCTTGTCACATCATCAAATAGAGGATTGACAAAGATTAACACCTACATGCATATTACCCAGAAATCATCTTTGCATATATATGTATATATATATATATATATATATATATATATATATTTTATATCAGTCCTTCCAGAGAAATGCAGAGTTTTTTTTGTTTTCTTGATTATGCGGCAGGTTTTCTCAAAAAATGCGATGAAATATGCGGGACATTTATGCAATTTTATATGATGAAATTGCGGGAACTTGCAAAAATTGCGGGAACTTGCAAAAACTGCGATTTGATGAAAAAGAGAAGAAAAAAAAAGTGATTCCCCCAACACCCTGGTCTCACTAGGCTACCTTAATGTAAAGAGTCATTTCTAATTACTTCCTATGATAAGCAAGCATACTACATCACAGAAAGTGCAGGGAATATTTAAGTTCTCATCTTGTTTTATTTCAGACCTTAATAAACACATTGCTCACACTTACAAAACATTGCTGAGTCAAACAAGTTCTATAGCTTTACAAAAAGAATATGCTACAACTTCTGTAAAAATGAAATAAAATATAAAAAAATAAAATGTGTGCTTCCTGTTTTACAGAGGTAGCTATACAAAACAGACATCTTCTGTTAAAATAAGTGCTTCCAATGCAGAAAGTGCAATCTCTTACTGTAACGTAAATTTACATACTACTAATATACTTACAACTGTAAGGTTTTTGAAACTAGTATGATTTAACCCACTGGTAACAAAAAAGTGCAATCTTACAACTGTAAAGTTGCATCAACTCCTGAATGAAACTACAACAGTCCACTGTGAAAATGAAAACTATAACTACGTAGCCTCTAACACTGACCAATCATTCGCCACCCTCATCCTCCGTCCCCTCTCCCTCAACGTCCATCTCCTCCCAAATCACACACCCAAATCGCAGCTTTTCGATGACGTTCACATCGCATAATTATGTCACTTCATAACGTTCTCAAGGCAACGGGGAAAATGTCTGCTCTTGTGTGAAGTAAACGTTTTTCAACTTTCTGCTAAGATATATGACTTTTTTGCAACGAAAACGCGGGGATTATGAAATCATGCAAGTCCTGCATATTTCGCGCGTCGTTGCGCGGAAATTGGCGATTTATGCTGCAAAAGTACGCCGTCTTTGAAAAAAATGTGGCCCCCACATAAATATGCGGACTTTGGCTGATTATGCGTTGAATTATGTGATTGCATAATTGCGTTTTTTTGGCGGGACTGATATATATATATATATATATACATACATATATGTGTGTGTGTGTGTGTGTGTGTGTATGACAAAAATGCTAAAACAAACAAAAATTATTATTATTATTACTTTAACCCTTTGAACTCTGCAATAGAAATCTACATTGGTATTTTTGTTTTTTTCTGATGTCATATTCATATTCCTAAAATGTTGCAACCATCCAATAACTGAGAAAAGTATTGGTGCAGTGGTTAGCATTGTTGACTCACAGCATGGGGGAGCCCTTCACTGCGGAGTTTACATGTTCTGCCCGTGTCAGCATGGATTTTCTGCGGATACTCCGGCTTCCTTCCACAGTCCATTATTTTTTAATTTATTTTTAAACAAGTTTGGGTCTGTTTGTAATCTGGGACCCTACATCTTAAGAGGCCCAAAAGTCCCCGGTTTATTGTACGTATGGGTTGTAAATTAATCAAGTGCAAATTTGTTTGTGACAATGCACCACTAAATAATAATATCAACTAAAACAGATATGGGCCTTGAACCACATCCTGCATGACCCCATGTGAAAGACTAGTTTTGATATCTTTATTTTGCTGTCATGGAGTATATTTATGTATAAACTAGTTTAGTCGTTGAAAATACTGATATCGTCAAAAAAATCCACAGTACCATCTGACTTCGTTCTGTGGCTCAGCTTGGAGCTGATTGGTTCCTACTGAAGACTGAAGTCGTTAAAACTGCTCACATTTATGAAAAAAAAAACACACAAAAAACAAACAAACACACACAAAAAAACACTCCAATTTCCTAAAACAGCTGCTCACTGCAGTTTTTGTCAAACAAACAGGAGGACATGATGCAGTTGCAGGAAAGTATTTTCACTGCCCAGAGCATGTTTCATCCTCAAGTTCATTCATGAAAATAATAATTCAGTATTTCTTGTCATGTCACACTGCAACAATTATAGTTATGTAGTTTCACTAAATGATGATCATTGTTCTGATCAAGTCTTTATTCAGTCATTTCAGATTGTAACGTGAGCTGGTGTCACAGTGGGAAATGCAGCTTTGATTTGTGACCAATTTTAAATGTTTGTCTCTTAAATTTATTCACTGATTTTCAGTATATCCACATTTATAAATAATGTTCTGATTTATCAGTGTCTTGATATTCTCTTTATGCAAGCTCCACATCTGCCAGACTACAAGCCCAGTTGCAGTGGATAAATTCAAATGCTAGACTGGTTTAAGCTATTCCCCAAACATCCGCAGATATAGTTTATGTAGAAAGCCATCAACCAAACTGCAGTACAAAAACAGAGCAATTTAACATAAGACATAACACACACAAAATCTGTCTGGAATGGTCATAAAAATCCTGTTTAATCTGTTACCTCACATAAAGTATCAAATCTACTCAGATACACTGACAAGAGTAAAAGTAATTTACTGCGTGTGTGTGTGTGTGTGTGTGTGTGTAGGGTCACAGGAATTTCTTATGTTTTATTCACGCAGCATTTTTGGAGCGTCTCATGCTCAGCCTCTTGTTTTTGTTCCTGCCACTTTTATTTTGACTCTGCTTTTTTTTTAATCGTCTCTCTCTTTGTGAACCTCAATATAATTATCAAATCATAACTTCCCAAATATGTTGATGTTGTAATTACCCAAAAAAGATCACCCCAACATGTACAGTAGAAGCCTGCACTGAAGCAGGATAACAATACACGTGTATGTTAGAAGAGAGCGTGGCACCACCTCCCACCCCTTAAACACCGGGCGTCATTTTCATAATTGTTGTAATGAATACTACAGGAATACTGGAATAATTATTAACATTTTTTGATCGGCCGTGTTAAATGTGTGTGCACTGCATATGACAACTACAGGATTTTTGAGCTAAATCAGGTCCAAAATAACAAAAGAAATAATAAGAGAATAAGAGAATGGACAGTTTTCATACCTTAAAATTGCACTTTTTAACACAGAGGATCTTTATTTGCTCAACAATTATATTCATAATGTAATTTAGTTGTATTGGGTTTACATTAATGTGTTTATCTCTTATTTAAAGATCACCCAGCTGGATTAATTCTAATGGATCTCTTTCTTTGTCTCTTGTACCCCCTGCATTGTCAAAACTTCACAGTCAAACGCCTTAAATACAACATAGCTTTGTTTCTCACTGATGAACATGAAAACACATTCTCTCATCTGACACACACGTGCAACTAGAGGGAGCAGTTATTTGGTATACAACAGTGACATCTTCAGTTGGAGTGATGGAAGGCTGCAGACAGAGCGGAGAACAGAGACGTGGAGGAGTGGGAACAACAGAGGAGCATCTTAAAGCAGCTCTGTGTGTCTGTCGGTGGAGGAAACGCTGGTAATTACTGCCATTTATAGACACAGAAAAGGGCTCAAAGTGCATTCATTAACATTTACTCAGCGTTATTCCACGTCCACTGAATAACAGCTTATTAAGGATTAAGTGAATCCTCCGTTTGTTATACAGTAAGAGCTGTTCAAGTGTCCTGATGTAGGAAAGCAGCTGATTGATTTAATGTACAGTCTGTGGGGATGGGTGGAGGCTTGAACTGAAAGCATTTAATATCAACACCTCACTGGGTCACATTAGGATTCTTTGTGCTGCAGTTTCCAAACATCAAGACTTTTTTGGTACTGACCAAAATGTGGCAGACATTTGACATCAAATGTCTGCTCAAGTTTCTACATCCTAAATTTGCCAAATTTAGACTGTATTTTATGTAGGCAGGGTTTTTGTATATCTAGAAACCTTTTTAAAAAAAATTGATTTATTATTTCTTTAAACATGTCTTGAGTGACTGGGCTGGGAATCACGAAAGGCCCCACTGTACTATATTATCATGATATTTCCATCACAATACAATATTACTGTCATTTTGCTATATCCTGAGTATAACATTTATTGTAATATATTGTGACTTCTGACCTTTTTTAAACTGTAATTATGTCCCCCAAGAAACATTTACCAGTATTTGTTTTATCAAATGAGATAAGGTTTCTAACTTCTGTCTCTTTATTGCACCTAGTGGACTGAAAAAAAGTTTATTAATTATTCTAGTAGGCTGGTAAAAGTTTAATTTTTATTTACAATAATGATAATTTAGATAAAAATTGAAACTGTATCTATATAATATTGACACACAAAATATTGCAATACTATGCTGAATTGATTTTTTTCCCCACCCCTACTGAATATATGCAGGTATGTACACAAGTAAATGCTGAGAAACTATAGGCTGCATTTCTTACTGTCATTTCAAATAAATTACCTCAGAGCATCCCACCCATCTGTGTTTCTATTTGTACTTTGAGTTGTAACTCCAAAAAGTGGTGTGATGTTTGTGGCAAATTGTTTCACTCTCATGATGGAAAAAAATCCTTCATGAATTGATTCTGTCCTTTTCTGTTAAAGTTAAAGTTAAAGTTCCACTGATTGTCACACACCTGTGTGTGAAATTTTTTCTCCGCATTTGACCCATCCCCTGAGGGAGCGGTGTGATCATGTGGTGATCTAACCCCCCAATTCCAACCCCTGATGCTGAGTGTCAAGCAGGGAGGCAATGGGTCCCATTTATTATAGTTTTTGACTGGCCAGGGATCAGACCTACGGCCTCCCAGTCTCAGGGCGGACATCTACCTCTAGGCCACGTAGCTGGTTATATACGTGTGTATATATATACATACATATATACTAAACAAACTAAATAGCCTTTTGTTATTTATCTTATGTCATTTTTGTCTCTACATGGTCACACATTTACAATTCTCGTCTGCTTTCTTTGGCACGCACAGGACCCGATGCGCGCACAAACACGTGCACAAATACACGCGTGCACACACACACAGGTGAGCTGCTGCATTTATGCTGCACAATTATAACCGAGCCCGGCCCAAACCCACAGCATGGCACTGTGCACACAGTCAAACGAGTGGAGCCTGGGTTGCGTTCAGGCGTTTTCACGTAAATAACAACTTCCAGCACTTGAGTAGGCTATAGCACAATAGCACAGCAGTGCTGCTGCCGCTGCACGCCGCAGTTTTTTTGTTTGAACCGATGCATCGACACTAATAATTTGCGTCGACATATATACATAGTCAATGACGTTGATGACGTTAATGACATCGATGACATCAACGCGTCACCCCAGCCCTAGTTGGTTATCATACAGTGTATTTGTTTATCTACAATATTATAAAGGAAATAAATAAATTGACTTAATGGTGAATCTCACCTTTATTTTAGATATTTTTTAAGAGGGAGACTTTTACACATACTTCCATTAAAATATTTCAAGTTTCAATTATAGTGTTACGAAAGCCAGAAAAAAAAACTTCATATTAAGGTTGCTGTAACTGATAATAATAGTAGCTGTGTAAAAGCTATATCGTGATACCGCACAATGAGATGGATATCTTACCATGAAACCTCATACCGCTGCAACCGTAACCTTCCCCTCTGAACATATATGAGCCATATATAAACTCTTAATAAATGATTTACAACACACTATTATGTGACTGTAAAGGATAGATTCATCAACTAATGTATCTGAAAGCATCCATTTCTCTTCATGTGAAGCATCTTTATTATTTTTATAAACATATAATAAATGCTGGATAACATACTACAGCACTGTCAACATTATTTGTAATTATTGGCATATACTGATACGTCTTCATGTATATAAACAAGACATTTATGAAGCTTTAAATTTTGCCTGTGAATATTTTTGTATGGTTAATAAATGCTTTTAACACAGGGTTAGGATTTGTTCATGTGTGCAATCATACAACATAAAATACTGTGATATCAGGTATTTGTTAATTCTGTATACACCATTTATGAATGCTTCATAGAAAGAGATATAGCTATTGACAAATACATTCTTTAAAAAAATAAAATTAAAAAAATGTCCTTAAACTTGTTTGAAACCAGGGGCATTTTTAGAATTTGAGGACATTCGGGGCCTCTGTAGGGTGTCCAAGGGGATCCTCCCCCAGATTTCTTTTTTTTTTTTTTTTTTATGTACAAGCTCTATTTTGATGCTTTTTATAAAGTACTCTGGTATCTTATTACCCTTAAAAACAGTTGTTATTAATTAGTACTGAGTAGGAACAGAATACTTTGCAACTGCTTTCATTAAAGTTTAGAGAATTTTGAGATACTTATACTTGAGTATTGTCATTTTATGCTCCTTTATTTTTCTCCTCTACATCTCAGAGGGACACAGTGTGTTTTGACTCCACTACATTTATTTGACAGCTTTAGTTACTTTTAAAACTTACGATTATTAATAGATATATTATAGATGAAACAACCCAGCATAAAGCATTTAAAATGAGCTTCACCGTTACCAGCTGCAAAATTAGTGATTGCTAGTGCACTCTCTGTTGCATGCATTCACACAAAATGTGATGTTTGAATGACACAGAGGACCCAAAACTTGTGTTTCTGATCAACAATATCATAATATTTTCTGGGGCGTTATTGAACAAAATAACATATTAGAGCTGGGGTGCTTTTTTTTCTTTTTCTTTTTTTTTTTACGGCATATTCATATTTTTTTAAATATATATACAGCCTATTTAGATCTGGGGCTATTCATAAAACAAGCTGAAGCCTGGGACACCCAGGCCTAACGACGCCATTGCTTTCAGCTGCATCATGGAGTGGTAGAAAGTGTAAAGGTCTTTCATACTGTTAATATATGCTAAACAGAAATGGTTAAAAAAAATACCTCCTGAACTCTGGCCTGCCAAGCAGAGAGCTCTGACACACACACACAAAAAAAGAAAACAGTTTTAAAAATTGTGAACCATTTGGACTCTAGGATATTTTAAAATCATAAAAGGAAGTGAAACTCTGACCAAAACCTGAACCTAGCTAATCTCTGGAGGGTGGTTCTCAATATTGCTTATATTACATTTAAAAAAAGCGAAACATGAAAAGTCACATTTTGCAGAATTTTGAATATGTCATACGGCATTGTTAGTGCGATCACTTTCTCTGACCATAAATACGAAAAACTGCTCTGCCAAACCTGCTCAGACACTGTTCCTTCATTTTTTGCTTTGCACATTGTGTTTATTTAATATGTGCAAACTGTGCTGTTATACTTTGTATGAATTCATTTTCTATTTTAAGGCTTTTTCATCCTGACAAGAGACAAATTCAGGGGAAAAAACAAAAAGACAAATCCTGAAATTCATTTGAAATATATCATATGTGAGCCAGTAAATGTGTCGGTTGCAGTGTTTATGAGAAAACACTGAGCTGGGGAGGAAATCAATAACTTACACACCTCCAAATTTAAAGCACTCGCATTGTTGATCAGCCTCAACAATATGACTTAAAAAAAAAAGACACAATACGCCACTCGCATAACACTTGAAACTGGCATCTGAGATGTCATTTACATATATTAGCATATAAAGTAATTGGCACAGATGCCAAGGAAGCAGCCGCAAACAGATTAATTGTCATCGAGCAGTCGTGGTGACATAGTTAAAAATGAGCTCCTTTTAAGGCACCAATTATCAGAGAATTTCCAAAGTAACCTTTTTTCATCAGCGCTTCCCTTCCCTACCGTTGTCTCTCTAAAACACACACAATCACACACACACACGCACACACACACACACACACACACACACACACAGTGGAAGACAGACATGTAATATGCATAGTATCAGCATCCTAAATGTATAAATATTGTAAATAGCTGTCTGTCGTCTCTCAAGTTGTGCCTTTGAAATCAGGCCGCGCCGCATCCCGCTCTGAAAATGAGCACATGTGCCTTTGTTTAGCCTGAGACGAGAACAAACGGCAAATTCTCACACACACTCATTGTGAGAATCTGTAATGAATTTTCACAGATAGAAATAAGAATGTCTCTGCTGGGGCTTCCATATGCTGTTTTCTTCTTTTTTCATTTGTTCATGAACACATTTTAATGCTTGCTGAGCCCTGGTTTAGGCACAAGTATTGTTATGCTTCACGCGTGTGTGTGTGTGTGTGTGTGTGTGTGTGTGTGTGTGTGTGTGTGTGTGTGTGTGTGAATGTTAAAACTGATCTGCCTCTGAACCTGAACATGTTCACATTTGACAAAGACCATTTCCTTCCCTCTCTATGGCTTGATCTCTTCACTTCATTCAACATACTGAGCACACACCTCATCTTGTGTCAGTGACTGTCTGACCGTGCTGACCTTTCAGCGTGTGTTACTCCGTCCTGAGCCAGGAGAACAGATTGGAACTGTTGTTTCTTCCCTCCAAGCTAATAATAATTGGACAGTGGCTCTATTTGTAAGGTTGTCTTTGGGAATGCTGAGCTAACAAATGAGCTAGTTTAAGCTGCCTACACCTCGGAGAGCTTTAAATGCTCCTTCCCGGCAGTCACCGTGCAGCCATCTTAACTAATGTTGAGAAGACAGAGAGAGAGAAAGAGAAGGAGAGACAGGGAGAGAGAGCGAGAAAGAGAGAGAGGTTGATCCCACATGGAGACATCAGACGAGGAGGAAGGGGGCAGAGTTTTTTAAATCAGAATCTGATTTACACACAACCTGACCAGATGTGTTGTTGTTGAAATTAGGGTTCAGTGTTGACCACAGCTGCAGAGAAGGAGACCAGGCCTACCTGTTCATATTCAGACCTGTGAACATTTGGAGACTTGCTGTCTTCTGCTGCCATCTTGTTGTCTGTCTTGAGCCTTACTCACTGTGTATTGTCGCTAACTGAGTGGAAAGTGGAATGATTTTGAAGTACATTTACTCAAGTACTGTACTTGAGCACAATTTTCAGGTACCTTACTTAAATCCATTTTGTGCTGCTTTAAACTTCCACTTCAGGGAAATATTGTACTTTTTACTGCACTACATTAATTTGACAGCTTTAGGTACTAGTAACTTTGCAGATTGTGCTGTTGATCAATAGTCGTCCCTGTTTGATAGACTAGGAAAACATAAAGACAAACTGTAACCCCATTAACAAAATTCAAGACACTGGAAAAGTAACTGTCCTTTGTCGTTAATTCAGGGACTGACAGAGGTTATTTCTGTTTCTGGGTAATGTTAAAGGATGATCTCTGATCAAACCAATTATGAATGTATCTCACCCATTCTTGAGAACTAGAAGAAATCATATCCTCACAAAATAGATAAATAAATCCAAACTTATCAGCACACAAATCTATTTCTGAGGCAAGGCATTATTTTAAAAGGATTCATTTGTATAAAATTAATATGATTTATAAATGTTCTGACCAGCTTTCATTTTCTTTCATTTCGAAACGTGCCCTGTGAAATGAAACTGTGTCCCAGACAAGAACTGAACTTGAACAAGAACTCAATTCAAAAATGACCAATGTGTGTGTGTGTGTGTGTGTGTGTGTGTGTGTGTGTGTGTGTGTGTATGCGTGTGTGTGTGTGTGTGTGTGTGTGTGTGTGTGTATAAAAACACAAAAAATAAGGTTTTATCACAGTTTACAAAAATGGCCGATCTACTAATGTGTTGCGTGTGCCGGAGCCTGACATATATTTTCTTCCTCTGTGCCATAGAGCTCCACGTCATCTAAAAATGATTAAAGCACATCAGCGAGACACACACTCCTTCATTACCCACTGCAGTTTACTCTGACTCAATATCACATACACCAAACTGCTAACACAAATTCTCACAGGGGTACCAAATGTGGATTAACCTGCCATTGAAAATAGTCCCCAACAAATGCACTATTTCCTCCTGTATGAGTAACATTTGATGAAATTACAGTAACCGGCTGTTTTAGGAAGTGACTTTTTTTTTTCTTCTTCTTTTTTTGGGGCGGGTAAGAAACCATGGATTCATGAGCTGTTTTAAAGATGTATGTCTTCTGTAGGAACTAACGGGCTTGGAGCAGAGAGCTACAGACAGAGTAGGGAAGTCAGAAAGTATTTTAACAAGACTGAATCTTTAAAGCAGTGGTTTCTCTTGACACCTAAACATGAAGCAAGAGATATGTGACTCCTCATGACAGGGTAAATGTCTCACAACCGCTGCTTTAACAACAATCCCTCATATCAGTTATGCAACACAAAAAATGCAAAAAAAAAGAAAATATATTCATTCTATCATTATAGGCTATCTATTACCATGTGTATAGATGAATAAACCCGATATTTATGTGGTTAGAACATTCAGGATTAAACCTTTAATGTCAGTTTAGGAAAACAATGAATTTTTCCTTTTTAAATTTTCCTGGGAATCAAAGTATATAAAGTAATGTAGCGATGGCAAACACGCGCACACACACACACACACACACACACACACACACACACACTTAACAACCAGTCAACTGGGGCTCTTGACACACACGTTAGAATTTTGACATAGCAGAAAATGGACGAGAGTGTGGAGAAAGACATAATTGTGTGGTGACAGAGAGGGAGTTCCCCCTGGCCCCGAGTCGGGAAACAACAGTTAGTTTGGAATTTCAGCACTGACAGAAAGTGTGGAAGTGTGTGTAGGTGTGTGTGTGTCATTTGGAGTTGTATTCTGAACTGATGTTGGAGAAAGCAGACATTGAAATATTTACATGTGTAGATGTAAATATGTGTGTGTGTGTGTGTGTGTGTGTGTGTGTGTGTGTGTGTGTGTGTGTGCGCACGCGCACCCGCTCCCATGTGTGTTTATATTCCTTAATGATTTTCTAAATCAGGGCCAGCAGGAACCTGCCTTTATCTCTATTAGTTTAGTAGCCGGGCAAACAAAGAGAGTCTGTGGCCATGGCACTGAGCCAGAGGAAGACTCAGCCGTAAAAGCACTTGTCCATCTGCGTCTCGCCCACCACCCCAACCCTCCGCCCCCCCGCCCTCCCCCTCTTCCTCCTCCTCCTCCTCTTCCTCCTCCTACACCCCCACTCTTGTTTCTTCTCTCTGGGTGTGAAAGATGGGGGGGATAAAAAAAAACATCTTGATACAAGGCTCAGCAGTCCACAAGAGGTATTGATTGTTCCACTTGCTGATCAAGTGCAAAAAAATGTAGTGTGGATGAGGGGACAGAGTGTGTGTGTGTTCAGTGAAATCAGTAAATTAGTTTTGCTTTGCTGAAAGTCTGGCACCTCTATCCTATAAGGTAAGATTCTACAGCAAGACTTTCCCATGAGATGTACAGTCATTTTTCACATCAAAATGTACAAGAGGGAATCAGATAGTAAATTATTATTATTAAAATAGCAAGCCAAATATTATAAGAACATGGGAAATAAAGTGGAACACTCTGCACATAAACCTTTTTTTAATGCAAGGAGCACAGCTGGGAGCAAGGGGTGAAACACATCAAGAAGAGCAGTGACAGTGAAAGGCCAAATGAACTCAGCTGAATTCAGTAGAATGTCAGATTGATGATTATAAATGTCTGTCCTCAATTAAGGCTTTCCTCTTAAACACAGTCAAATTAAAAATACTGATATTGAAAATTTTAAAAAGAGGTTAGACACAATAAATATCTTTATTTCTCGTGAACTCTGGGCCCCCTGACTCATTCTAACCCTTGCCCCTTTCACATTGCCTCCTCAAGGCAGGAATGTCACATTGGTATGCCACCTCACTGGATAAAAGGTACAGTCCTGGAAAGGGAGGACAGAGTTGTCTTGCCTTTAAGGCAGCATCAGAGGTAGCATAAATCAGACAGCCAGCAGGGTGGGATCACGGGCGGCATGGGTGTAACCTTTTGACAACGTCTTATGTACAGAGTTGGTATAACACGTTACAAAGTAACAGTTACAAAGTGCCGCGTTAGAGTACTTTGATTACTTTTTGCAGTAACGAGTAACCTAACATGTTAGTTCGCTGTTTGAGTAATCAAATACTTAAGTACATTTTGAAACAAGACATCAGTTACTTCCGTTACTTTTAGAACGCTGGTCCTTCAGCTCCGAAACAGCAACAACTTGGTTCTAATAGCGAAGATAATGATAAACCTATCAGT
The DNA here is from genome assembly GCA_026686955.1 of Epinephelus cyanopodus. NCBI lineage: Eukaryota > Metazoa > Chordata > Actinopteri > Perciformes > Serranidae > Epinephelus > Epinephelus cyanopodus. The sequence continues at coordinate 3,858,499 of CM048928.1, forward strand.
CTGAAAGAAGCCATGTAGCTTGTGGTTTGTAGCTCACTGACAGACAGGTCAGACTCAGGACTTGCATTATGCCTGGTACACGCTACACCACTTTTCTGCCCGTTCTGAAAATCACTATGTCACATTACATGATTGTGGAGTCATAAAATTGTGCCATGACTTGGCCGACAGACATGACACACTACACGATGGTACTCACCAATTATCCCGGGTCGTCTTTCATGACACATGTGATGTCATCGGGTTATTCTTGTCCTGTTTTTATTGCTTTGACTATTATTTGAGTCACTGTGTGTGTTCATGTGCCAGCCGAAATGTTGTAGCCACCTAAAAGCATCAGCAGATGGCAGGAGCTACATTTGAAGCAGCGTACGTCAACATTCAAGCTACTGTATCCTCCACATCCAAGTTCTTACAAATGTTTCACAATAAAAGCCTATTTAGAAAATGGTGGGATTCTCTTGGCCGAGGTTATAAGGGGCTTTTAATTTGAAAGAAATTAGAAATTTGAAAGGAAGTGTTGAGTTTGAAATGACTGCTCAATATGTTAACTTTATAAGACAATGGAGCGGATAAAAAGTAAAATATATAAACACAGAGGGATTAATAAATAACGGAGCGTCTATAATGTAGTCTGTTTCAAATGAAGCTGGGAGCCTCTGCAGTTGTGGTGAGTAAAAGCCCCGCCACTATTTGTTAATGTTATTACTTTATGTCTGACCGTGAGGATGTACCATTGTTTGCTAGCTTGATGCTAATGACAGTAACGTTAACTCAGCGGGTTAACCAAGTGCCTCTGCTGTTTCACACCGTCATTTCTCCCTTTTACTCTGTGTAAAGTAACCCTTAACGTTATGCGTGCGACCCACTGCAGGAGATTTATAAAGTAGCTGCTAGCAGTTAACAGCTAACTCAAAGAGGATGAACAGCAGCCAAAAATGTCTACAAGTTCCTTACCCTCAAGTCCAACCTGGTCCCACTCACGAAGTCGTTGAAAACTGGTGCTTTGTCCGTGACTTCTGGCATCAGACACAGAGACAAAAAGCTGTCCTTTCATGTCGGCATGATAGACGGCCAGTTGCTTATATTGTGAGGTTGCACCCAGCGGCAGGGGGAAACAAGGCTGGACCACAGCGACAGCTAAGGTGACAGAAGTCTGAGTAGGGTGGGTGGGAGATGTAGTGGATGGGTCCAAGAAACACTGAGTTTCATCTGAGAGGCCGGTGTTTGCTTCCTGTAAGATTGCAAAGCCAAACCCTGTTCCCTAAACCCAACCGTATTGTGTGCTGGCAAAACATAACCACGTGCGTTTGTACGAAATGATTTGCGGTGTTGTAACAATGTACATGTAGTGCATTTATTTATTATTATTAGTTTTTTATTTTACCGGCCTACCAGGTGAAAATCAGTGGTTGTCTCACCCCTCCCAACCAGCCAACTTGGACCTCTGCCACCTTTCATCGTTGTCCCACCATGTTTCCCCCTGATGCCTCTGGGCGCTGTTAAACAATAATGGCAACTGGTTGTGTATCATGCTGATGTGAAAGGATGGCTTTTTCGACAGTGTCTGATGCCTGAAATCTCTGAACAAGTGCTGGTATTGGACAACTTCGTAGTGAGACCGGACAGACCCTGTCTGCACTGAATCTGTTAAATATTCACTTCTTTTACATCATGTAAACAAACAAGGTAGGCTACCTATCAGCTGTGTGCAGTTCAAAACAGTAGTGCTGCATCACTCGTGGACAGTGTGGACATTCCAATGGAAAACAAATTTCAATTTTCCCAACTTTTATCCATATTTTTTAGATATAAATGAAACAGTCTAAAAAAGAAAAATCACTCCTTGAGTAAACTGCTCAAAACCCATGTCCAAACTAAGGCCATAGTCTGTGTGCTAAATTTTAAATACACGTGTGTGTGTGTGTGTGTGTGTGTGTGTGTGTGTGTGTGTTCGCATCCCGTAAGATTGGAAAGTCAAACCCTGTTCTTTTTTCCTAAACACAACCACATGCTTTTGTTGTACTGTATGAAGTTCTGTGTGCAGAATAAGTTTTACTGCGTATTAATTCAGTTCATTCCTTTGTAAGAGAGAGATCGTGTTATATCTTCTTTAATCCTTTGAAAAGTTACAGTCTCTGTTTACAGCTGTTACTTCTTGTGTTTTAAGGGTATCTGTATAAAAGTATAGAGTGAATAGTTTGGTCACCTTTGCACAGTGTGAACTAAGAAGAGACACAAATTAGATAGTTAAACAGCAGACGATAACTTAAAGTCACACTGCCACAACAGAGAGAACATAATTACAAAATGAATTTTAGTGAAGATCAAGAGCCTACATACACATTAATTCAAAAAACAAAAAACATAAACAAAACAAAAAAAAACATGTCAATACAATTGATCAATTAAGAATATCTCCAGAAAAGTGCCAACAGTATAACCTGTAATAGCAGTGGCTGGAGGCATTATGTTTTCACATTTTCCGTCTGTCTGTAAATCATGTTTTTTCTTTTTTTTCTTGTGAACAGAATAGCTCCAGGCAGCACGGTGGTGTGGTGGTTATCACTTTCGCCTCACAGCAAGAGGGTTGCCGGTTTGATCCCGGGTGCGGAGCTTGCATGTTCTCCCCGTGTCAGCGTGGGTTCTCTCCGGGCACTCCGGCTTCCTCCCACAGTCCGAAGACATGCAGATTGGGAATTAGGTCGATTGATAACTCTAAATTGTCCGTAGGTGTGAATGGTTGTCTGTCTCTTTGTGTCTATGTGTGTCCTGCCTCTTGCCCAATGTCAGCTGGGATAGGCTGGATGGACAATAGCTCAAAAAGATTAGGGAAATTTTTCAAATTTTGCACAAATATCCACTTGAAGTGAACGATGAACTGATTACAGTTTGGTGTAAATGATCAAAGGTCAAGGCCACTGTGAACTTATTTGTCGCACCCTTTTGAATATGGTATCTCAAAAACACATTAAGGGAATCTCTAAAATTGGCACAAACATCCACTTGCACTCACAAATTGGTGGTCAGAGGTCAATGTCACTGTGACCTTGCATTCGTCTCATTCTCGTGAATGCAATATCTTGAGAATGCCTTGATAGAATTTCTTCAAATCTGACACAAACATTCACTTTGAGTCAAGGATGAACTCATTAGAATTTGGTGTATAAAGGTCAAAGGTCAAGGTCACTGTGAACCCATCTGTCGCATTCTTGTGAACAAGGTACTTTGAGAACGTCTTGAGGGAATTTCTGAAGATTTGGTAGAAATGTTCACTTGAAATCATGAATGAACTGATTCAAATTTGAAGGGAGAAGGTCAAACATTATGGTCACTGTGACCTCACAAAACATGTTTTTGCCACAACCTAAAAGTACATATGTTAATTATGGCAAAATTTCACACAAATGTCTGATAGAATATAATGGTAAAGTGATGACATTTTGTCTTCAAAAGGTCAACTTCAATCACTATTCACAACATCCTCAAACACCAATATGTGATAGCAAAACATACAAATTTACAAAAGAACACAACTAAATACAAAATGATAGAAAAGAAATGACAAAATATGACAAAGCATGTCCAACAATGCCATGCTGGTATATGCAGATGCCTATAAAAAAAAAACAAGACAGATTAAGTGTTTCATTCAGACCTAAAGGTTGTTCAGATCTGAGAAGAGAGATCATCTACTTTCACACTGCAGGAGGTTTGTTTCAAGATCTGTATGTCTGTAGCTGAGGTTAACAACAGTGCCACAGAAACTGAATACAGTGGCTGAATGTTTGGCCTGCTGGAAGTGTCTAACTACAGAAGATTTTGGATCAGCTCTGTGAATAGAACTTCTATGCTCGTTGATTCTGGTCCAGAATTGGCGGCTGGTTTTGCCTATATATATTGCAGACCAAAAGGGTATGAAAGAAGGTTAATGACATTAGTGGAACGACAAGTAATAAATATAAAAAAAATATATTAAAGATGATGACAGAAAACAATGCTGCAGTCACTATGAGTGGATAGTGTGTTGCAAGATTGCCTAATTTAAGATTAAACAAATGAAATCTGTTGTCTTTAAATATTTTAGCTGATACGTTTGGTGTCAGCATTTTTGTGACTTGCCAACTACATTAATGAGCAACATTCCCTTATTATATAACAGAAAATATAACTCACTCTGCATTACATTTCCTTCAAATGTACTTGCTGCATGAAATTAATTGTATATATTTTGGAGATAGGGCTGGCAGAGTCCTTCTCTTAGATTCTGATAATAAAGAGCCATTTGTGACTACTTGGGACGTTCCGAAATACATATTCATTGTTTTATAGAGGCTTTTAAAATAAATATATAAATAAATGATATAGGTAAACATCTTCAGCAGGTAACATGATCAGCAAATTCAACTTTTGCAACTACACCAAAACCACCTCACAGCTTAGAGCTATCTCTGGTAGTTTGGTGTGGACAGAGTGCGTGCGTGCGTGTGTGTGTGTGTGTGTGTGTGTGTGTGTGTGTGTGTGTGTGTGAACTTGTGTTCCTGAGTCTCTTTGACCCTTTTGGCTCCGTTGTATGGCATCATTGGCATCCCTCTTTTTTCTCCCTCCAGAAGGCAGTGGCTGTGAACTCTGACTCCCCCTCTCACCACCACCACACACACACACACACACACACACACACACACACACACACACACTAGGAAAAACCTCCAAACTTCCACCAGCAGAAGGTTGCATTGCTGTTCTCCACATGCCTACCTCTCACCCATCCAGCCCCCCACATCTTCCTCCTCCACCACCTCACCTACCCCCGGTGTTGGCAAAGGCATCTGTGTGTGTGTGTGTGTGTGTGTGTGTGTGTGTGTGTGTCAGGCGGGCTGCTGCGTGGTAAGCGTGCCCTCTGTCATTCACGCAGAGCAGCCCTGTCCAACTGTCACTTCCTGACAGGCCGATAATCAATCTCTTTATTAACTGCTCTGCTGCAGACTGCTGCCACTGAAGGGAGGAGGAAGAGAGGAGGGGGAGGTGAACAGAAAGGAGGGAGGGAGGGAGGAGAATAGAGATGAGCATGCTGCAGCTCGAAAGTTGAGAGTTTGTATTTTGTTAAGAGGTTCATTTTTAAGGCAGCTGGAGGGGTTTTATTACTGTTAAGAAATAGCCAATTATTATTAATAACAGAAAGGGAAGATGGCAGTGTTTCGCAACATGGGGGGTCGGGGCTCCCACAGAGGCCACAGATTGAACAAAAGATTTTTATTATAACTTCAGTCTTTTTCTTTAAAAAATTACAACAAACGCTTTGAAGAAGGAAGCCAGAAGCCGTAGCTTTATGCTGTAAAAATGAATGAATCTTCAATGTATTATAATTTTTATTTTAGGTTACTACATATGTATATATGTACATATATATATATATATATGTGTAAATATATATATATATGATCGCTGCACTCTGTGAGTAAGATGCTAAATGGACCTGCCCTTGTATAGCGCCTTTCCTGTCATCTGACTACTTTGTGATTCGTAGTGTAAAAAGTGCTTTGAGTGGTCAGTCATTCACCCATTCACACACACATTCATACACTGGTGGCCGAGGCTACCATACAAGGTGCCACCTGCTACTCAGTTTTTTAACACAGCAATGGAACAGCCAATGGGAGCAGCTAGAGATTCAGTATCTTGATCAAGGATACTTCAACATACAAACTGGAGGAGCTGGGGATCAAATTGCTGATCTTCAGATTATTGGATGACCTGCTCTACCCCTGAGCCACAGCAGCAAATCCACACTTCTCTCCTCCACAGCGGCAGGCTTTCATCACTTCTGGTTCCAAAAAAACCAAGATGCCGACGGCCAACATGCCAAACTTTAAAACAGCAGTCAAAGTCTAACTTCTGGCAGTCACTGCCAAAAGAAATAACATTTTATCTCCACATCTAAAGGAGCATGTAGATTTAGGTGTTGTGATTTATTGAAATTAGCCAACAAAAATCTTTTTACCTACACTGATTCCATCCACTGTTGTGATTGTTTTCATTGCCATTTTTCTGGCTCTGGCACAGGAAGTTAATGTCCCCATTTTCAATCTCGCCTACAAAACGTCTGACCTCTTTCACACTACATGGTTATTTGTGTGTTTATTATTTAAGAATATAGAATGATAAATATTATTATATAGAAGATATTTAAAGAGAAATATGTTTCAGGGTGTTTGTTTGATTGACAGGTGTTTGAATGATGGTGGCACTTGTTTATCGCACCTCAAGTCCACTCAGGCTTCTTTCCCTTTGCTAAGTGTGCATTTTCCACTGCTATGAAGATTTTATTTTTATTTATTTTTTTAGTTGCTGGTCTTGGCGTCATAATCTATTACCATGTGTTTAAAAAGACAAAGCAGAGAGTGATGACAGGAGAAAGAGAGGCTGGCTTGAGCTGCCGTCCAGACCTGCTGCTGCTGCTGCTGTTGGTTTTTGGGATGCTGGGCTTTCCTGACAGCATCACACCCGTCATCACAGTGATAATTTATGAGGCGGGAAAGTGCATCAGTGATTCTGGCGACCAGCAGCAAGCCAGAAGTCAGCACACTGCCTGTCCTCTGCTCTGTCCTTTCATTCTCCATCCTTTCATTTGTCTCTTCTGTCACTTCTCCATTCCTCTCTTCTTCATATCTTCTCATCCACATTTAGTTTGGCAAAATTGTCTATCCGTGGTCTGATTTTTATGTTGTTCAGAGTTTTTTTTATTTTTGTCTGTGAATAACTGGGAATACAAAATGTAAGGAGCCATAAGGCACATTCTTTCAAGCTTGTCCAACTGTAGGAAGTCACTAGCTGAAGTAGAGATAGGTTGAAAGTAGGCACCATAAAAGTAAACCACAATATATAGTCCCAAAGGAACTTCTGGAGTGAAATGAGCATCACAGAAAAATGAGGTCTGAGGTGTACGAAGATCCCACGGGGAGAGTTTGCCATACCAAAGGTTGGCGATTCCAGTCAGTCTGTCTGACATTCATCTTCCCTAGAGGATGAATAATACAATAACACAAGAAATGTGTTATTGCAGTGTGGTGCGGGGGACTTCAAGTTACCTTTCTATCACTTGCGCTAATTTGTGCCAAATTTAGTCTCATGTCTGCTTTGCAAATCTTGGTGGTGATTTTTGTAGTTGGCTTTGGTCAACTCACCAGTCTATAAACTCTGATTTTGCGGACTTCTGTTAGCTAGCTGCTTATTAGCCAGGTCAAGGTTTTCAAATGTAAACACTGATTGATTGATTGACTGATTGATATCTAATGGGCAGGCTGCCATGGAATTGATGCATAATATTCCCATCAGAGGATAAACAATTTCCAATTTAATACACCCCATGAGCTTTTGTGCTAGTGCCACCTTCAGGACAAATTGACAACCATGCACAAGATGATTTACAATATGATGAGCTGACTGTGATAGAATTATTTGAGCATATTCATGATCCCAGCGGCATGAACCATTTGGGCTTTAAATTACATAATGACTTTACTTGAAGACACCTAGGTCTAATTTGTAAGGTTACTGCCTAGTGTTGAATGACTAAATATCGTCGTCAACGAACCTTTATCATGTGACGAAAACGAGACGAGATGCAACGTAAACGGTGGTCATGTGATGATAACTATAATTAAATATATATATTGTTGACGAATAAAAACGGGACTAAATGTGGTTTACAAAATAAAACCTCTGCTAAAATGTCTTTTCATTTTCGTTGACCAAAACAAGACGAGACGAAATAACGTTATAATATTTAGTCGTGTTATTATTATTTTGCAGTATTTCTGTCTCCTAGGCTGTGCGTCGCACTGCGCAGACGGATTACAGCCGTGGCGATATACAGTACAACATCACTCGCTCTCATGTGATATTACTTTTATACACAGCAGTTCAACAACAGCTTAAACAGCAATGCTGAGTAAGGACATGTTAACAAAAGGTTATGAAATAAATTATTTAAGTAAAAAAAAAAAAACAGTTCCCCTGGTCTGTTGCCAGGCAACACAGCACACGGCAGGAACTCACAAGCTACTTTGCATTTACACTGATCTGCAACTGTGTAACTTCGTCCAGTTCGGCTGATGAAACGTTGGCAAATCGGATGTTGGATTCAGCTTCCTCTCTCCCTCATCCTCATCAGTACCTCATCAGATGATCATTGATAATTCCGGACCGTGTTCGCTTCATTTTTGCTCCTCTCCAGTGTGTCGTGGTCGGCTGATGTTACACAAACACACCTGGAGGTCTGCACAGAAGAGTCCTGGCTTTCCTTTTCCTCGTCCTCTCCTGACAACCACTCATAATTTAATTCAAATGTAATTTTGGGGAAAATATCCATCTTCTTGGTGTAACGTTATAGTGTCAGTTTGTGTCAATGTAGGGAGTGTGACAGCTGGTTAATTAACGGCTGTATTTATATATACCTGTGAGTGGAGTGATTTTACTGTTACAGGTCCCAGTGATGTTATACTCTATATCAGCACTCAATGAATGCCTCTCATCCAATCAAATTACTTGATCGGAACTAACTGTTGTATAAATAAATATATATTTAGCTCTAACTGGGAGCTAATTTAGAAAAGAAAATGTGGGTTTGGTTATACTATACTTGGTATTTATACTATATTGACTGGGTATAGTAGAATTGCATTACTAAAAAGAGACTAAAATACAGTTTTCATTGACTATTTCATTCAGTTTCCGTCAACTAAAACGAGACGAAAATAGTCATGGATTATTCTGACCAAAATAAGACTAAAATGCTCAGACTTTTAGTTGACTGAAACTTGAGTAGACAAAAGAGTATGAATATGACTAAAACTAATGAAAACTAAAATGACAGTTTGACACAAAGATTAGACTTAAACTAAAATTCAGCCGATTCACATCATACCAATCAAATGAGCTCCTCTCCTCGCCCTTAAAGGTGCCGCGCGAAGGCGTAATGAGAGTTTACTCAATTCGCCATGGCAGAAGAGAGCAGCAGCGTCAGACGGCCAAACTTCTCCCAGGAGGAAACTGATGTTTTGGTCCGGGAGGTCCAAGTTCGCAGTGTCCAAATATACAGAACTTGTGAGCAGGCCTCCACGGGCTGATGATGCAAAGGTAGCCTGGGAGGAGGTCACCACAATTGTAAATAAATGTTGCGTTTCTCTTGTGCGCACGCATGCTCTCTCTTTCTCTCTCGCAGTCTCACTGTTTCTTTTCTTTTGACTCTTCTAAGATGACAGATGCTGAATATATACTCCCTATCTGATGCTGTGGCTGTTTGTGGTTGGCTGAGAGGGATGTGAACTTATCAGTTTGCAACTGTGTTAATCAAATCAGGTTGGGTTTCCATTTCATGTGCCAAATGTGCCAAACAGTGCCAATCCCCTTTGATCTGACAGTAGACGTGGTTTCAGTTGGTGAGCTTTTAGTGCACCTTCGGTGAAGCTGGATCTGTTGACACCTCCAAACTACCAAACTGAGCGCGCCTTGGGTTGCGCTGCTCGAAACTAGCTCTGTGCAGAGGCCACTATGTGTATTGGATATAGAGCAAAGTGACTACATAAAAGGGTTCGATGAACATGTAGGTATAATCAGAAAAGTAAAGCTAATGTTAGATGTGATCAATAAAAAAAGAAGAAAAGTGATTGTTTTCATACACCTTGACGAATTTGCCCAGTGTAGACATGATCATCTTTACAAATGACCTCATCCTCCAGACCTCCTAACATTACTAACTCAAACCATACCCTGCTAACCTGCTAATGGTTGAAGACCAAAAGTAAGCTTTGATTTTGTTAGCTGAGTAGTGGACCAGTGTCTAGATTCATGGAGGTAAATGCTGTGCTGTGTAATAGTCAGGAAGGAGAAACACAGACCCAAGTGTAGTTATATCAAACTTTATATTCAAAACATTATTAAAAAAAGAATAAAAAGTAAAGTTTACAACAGCAAGGGGCCAAGGGGAGACGGAGGTCAGGGGAGGATTGGTGGTGTAGCTGCGGGGTTTGCCAACCTATGCCTATGGAGGTGGAATCATTTTGCTGCACAGAATGGGATTCGGTGCTACCATCGTTGGGGAGGCTAGAAATATATCATCATCATCAGGAGGAAAACCGCAGCAGAGTGTGCATCACAAGGAGTGAAAACTTTGCAGCAATCACTAATCCTGGCGTGATTGAAACATTCATGTTCCTAAGATAAACTGGAAAAAACACCCCAGGCCTGCAGGAGCTGATGGACAGCTTTCAGTCGAGTGAGTAATATCGCTTTATAATGCACATTTTCGTCTCTTTGTTTGCTTTTACCAAGTGACCTAGCGTACCTGTCCCAGATCCAGCTGCAACTGTTGCTCACCAGTGTATCCCTCTGCGCAGGGCATAAATATACTATAGTTCCGTGTATCAAACTTCTTCTAAAACAACTAAAAAGGACTCTCATTTTTCGAATTAATGTTTAAATGCACGTGCAGAAACGCCAGCTTCAGGGTTTCTGTAACATTTATTTGTTCACTTTTACCAAGCAGGCTACTGACCCCCAATAGACTTCAATTGTATTCACTAAGCTAAGCCGCAATGCTAACTGCTGAGACCCAGCCATTGGACGTACAGACACAAAAAAATCTGATCATGTTGTCTCAATATGAAAATGATAGAGAAAGGGCATAACTCCCAAATCGTTGACGTATTCCTTTAAGAACATACTATACAAAAGTGCAACATAAAACACAGCTTGGACCAAAGCACATTGCCACAAACAAACACACAAAAGCATAAAGCAAAGCAAATAGGTAAGGAGAACAGCACACAAGCACAATTAGCAAGACAGTGACATAACCATAAAACCAAAGCACATTAAGGAAAACATACTATACAAAAGCGCATAAAGCACTAACATGCAGTAATGAAATGAGGACTTAACCGCTAATTCAAATTATGACAACATGTTTGATTGTCCAGTAACCACTGTTCTATTAGTTTGGAGAATGACTTAAGAGATGTCATGTTCCTGAGGTTTGTGGGTACAGTGTTCCAGGTGTGTGCTACTTGATTGGAAAAGGCTGACTGTCCAAAGCTGCCCTTTTCTGTGTGGTATTTTACAAACTCCACTTGTAGATGAGTTCTGATTTTGTTTAATGACTTCACTGAGTGAAGGGGGTGCCAGGCCAAAAAGAATTTCATATACAAGTAAAATATTGGCAAATATCCAGTGTTTTTAATGCCTGTTTGGACAGTCGTTCTACCGGTTCTTGTGTAGTTTTGCCTGTCTGAGTCCAGCTGTTCAGACAGTAATTCATGTGTGGAAAAATCATTATATTGAAGTACAACTTTTAGGCCTCTGTCATTAGGTTGCTACTGATATGACCAAAATTTGCCAAATTGAACCTGAGTCTGTTCACAACTTTTTTGACTTGTTTTATATGTGAGCTGTGAATCTATTACTGTGCCTAAATATTTAAACTCATGTACTACCGGTAATCTTTTCCCTGCTACTGTAACATCTGGATCTGAATCTTTATTCATAGACTTTGAAAAAAACATACATACAGTTTTACTGACATTCAGATGTAAACAAGAGCTTGTTAACCAATTAGAAATATTGGCCATTGAAGTCGATAGCTCCTTTGCTGCTTGCTGTTTATTGCATGCATATATTTGACTGCATTGTCTGCGTACATCTGACAAGTTACTGTAAGGGAACAAGCTTCAGGTAGGTCATTAATAAACAAACTAAATAACAGAGGACCTAAAGTTGAACCGTGAGGTACACCAACATAATTTTCAACCACTTTTGAGGTAATCTGATCCATGCGAACACATTGTTTTCTGTGTGTAAGATATGATTTTATCCATTTAAAGACAGTAGGAGAAAAATTTAACTTTGATAACTTAGTTATTAGAACCTCATGATTAACAGTATCAAACATTTTCTTTAAATCAGCCCCTACACCCCCCCGACAATCTGATTATATCGATGCAAAATGAAAACATCGACCCATATCGTCATCTTAAAGATACACCTTTATTTTGAAATTCACATAGCAGGTCTGTGTCACCATTTCTGGGCAAGTGTGCCTCCCCTCAAACAACAAACAGAGCTCAGAAATAAAAGGGTCAAATCATATTCTAGTTGTTTTTATGAGTTGATGTAAATGATTGTGTTAGATGGGCATGTGATATCGTGTCATATCGATCGCAGGCTCCTGAATCGAATCGAATTTTATCGTGATGAAGCTGGTGATTTACAGCCCTAGAAATCAGTGACCAAGTGATAGTATTTGATAACTTTGGAACAAGAAGTGTTTGAAAGAAACCAGTCTGGTCTCATGAAAATACATGAAATGAAAGTTATGATCTTTTGTTGTGGCGGACACACACATTTCCTGGTTCAACAACATCACATAATGGGAGGTGATTAATGTCACGACCCCATAGGGAGTATAAATACAAGGAAAGTCCATGTAGGTTGGGATGGTAGATTGGTCAAAGGACCAGTGCCCTATTTTTCCCTAACTTTAAATCTGTACACACTGCACAAAACTCATTGGGATCATTTTTCTGTTTTATATTAAGACCCCAGGTTAGTCAGACTAATTCAGAAGTGAAAGTAAAGGTAAATTATTACCCCAACTGTCTACTTTAAACACTGATCAAAGTCTACAGACACACGTCCTGCTTCATCTTCGACCACCTGTGCTTATCATAGTTGTTTGCACACAGTTTTTGTATAAAGAGGGATTCTCAGTTATAGTTCAGGCATGCTCACCTTTAATTTTTGAAATTTGAAATTCCTATAGACCAATAGGAGCATAGAGTGCCCTTTACACAAATCAGTTAGAGGGAGGGTGAATTATCATGGTTTTGAAAGAAAAGAAAATCCTCTCTATTTTATATCTTAAGGTGTGTTCACACCGGACCTGTTTTTTTTTTCGCTGTCGCTCGGTTCGCCCCTTTGATATCGCTTCATCACTCAGTTGCAATCGCTCGTCAATGTGGCAGAAATCAACAGACTCGCTTTTTCGCTTTGATGATGATATGTCTCGCCACAAAAGGTCCTGCTTGTGAGTTTTCTTGTAGTCATTTATTGTGTGATCCCACAGGATTCTGTGGGACGACACGAGAACAATTAACTTGTCCGCGTCCACTGCCATCAAAACATCCGCCGGACGCCAGTGTAGCAACAGATGACCAAAGTAAGACGGCCACTTCCGGGATTACGGCAGCCAATCAGCGTTGAGCTGCAAGCGACAGGACCCAGCGAAAAACCGCTCCAGATGAGATTTCTCATCTCAAGCGACGAGCAAAAAACCGCTCTGTCGCTCGGAGCCCGAGCGATTTTTCTCCCGGGTGAACATACGCTCAATTGCCCGTTTGCATTGACTGATTGACTGATGTAAACTTGTCGCTAGCGAAAAAAAAAAAAAAAACAGGTCTGGTGTGAACAAACCTTCAGAGAACTTATATGGAATGGCCCCTTCTTGAGTATTTTGGCACGATGTTGATCCTGGTGCCTGTTGAAGATTTTGATGGTTGTGTTTTTGTGTATGATCTACAGGATGAGTTTCTGATGGAGACGCAGATGAGGCTTCAGTCAGAGATCACCCAGCACTGCCTTGCCAACGCCGGCCACTCCCGCCTCGCCATGGAGGCTTTACCCGCCGAGGCTGACAGAGGAGCTGACAGCATGACTACAGCCTGAGCTCACATGCACACACATACACACATGCACACACAGAGGGGGAAAAATGGCTAACTATGAACAGATCACCTGAGAAACCACTCATGGATTCAGTCATACAGTCGGTGTCCCAGTGTCCCAAACCCAAACAGCTGACTAGCAGATATATGCGAATAATAATTCTATCGCAAATAATGATAACCATAAAACTCCAAATCTGGGTAATAAAAGCGGAGTAGAGCTCCCTAATGAAACGCCAGCCTCCCCGCTGCTTCCAGCTTAATGTTCCCGCCGAGCCGCTCGACACTTTCCATAAAGCAATTTTGCAAGCCCACTTCAAACGTGAATCACCTAGAAATGAAGAGAACTGCCCTCCCCACCTCCACCCCTCTGAACTCCCCCACCATCACGCCCTCCCCTCCTACAGCACCACACTACAGCTATATGTGTGTGTGTGTGTGTGCGTGTGTGTGTGTGTGCGTGTGTGTGTGTGTGTGTGCGTGTGTTTGTCTGTGTTGCAAATCCCTGTTTGCTTGTGTTCCATCATCACAGTGATGCATTGCAAGACACTCCTCAGAGGTGTGTGTGTGTGTGTGTGAGAGTGTGTGTGTGTGTGTGTGTGGGGGGGGGGGGGGGGGGGGGGGTCATTACTCTGACAGAGGTAGCAGCCATGAACTCAGTTCCATCTGCATTAATCAGCTGAGAAGAACAGGCAGGCAGACGTTCAACAGCAACA